>JXCR01078045.1:187802-212221 GCA_002079205.1 Phalaenopsis hybrid cultivar
AAAAAAAAAAAAAAAAAAAAAAAAAAAAAAAAAAACCATCAAGAATCAATATCATTTACACTCTAAACCTTAGGTTTAAGAACAATCATCCAATTAATTTATTAATTTAAATTCAAGAATTTATTTAATAAACTTATAATTGACAGCAATATCAATTGTATTTTTACCAAACTGCAAATAAACGAAAATGAACCACTTGAAGCCAACGTCAACGAAACTTTAGGGTGAGTTTGGGGCAATTTGTGAATTTCAGGATAAACAACTTATTCTGAAACGCGGCCTACATTCTGAACCTGCGGCCTGCATTCTGTGTAAAAATGGAACCGCATTTTAGGATAAGCGGACAAAATGTGCAATCCAAACTGTACCGCGACGTTTTCAAATACGCCCCCGCATTTATAAGCGGCCACAAACGGGGCCCTTAATTTGTGGGCTGACAACACCTAACATATTTTTCTTTTTTTTTTTAATAACTGCCATTAGCCTTATTTACTTTACCAGTAATATTCTCTCCCAAGCGACCCAAGCGATAGAACAATAAAATAACAACTTATATCTCATAATCTCGTTGGAGGAGAAGAACTTATTCTATAAGCATGATGGATTATTTTATTCAGACCAGCCATCATTTTTTTCTTTTCTGATTTCTTAGATAAATGTTGTTATATCTTTCCTGAATTTCTCTTATTTGGATGCATGCATTCAACTTGAAGACTTGATCACAACAATATTTTTTTTTTTTAACTTTTTAGAACAATATCAATTGTGTATTTATCGGACTTCAAATGAATGTCAGCCACTCATGCTTTTGTATATATTAATGTGTTTTAGAAAATTCGTGACAGCTGAGTGAAAGATTGTTGTTTAGCGTGGTACGAAGATTCAACATATACTTAGAAAAGAGAAAGCAACTAATAATGACACCATAAGTTTTTACATGAAAAACTCAGAAAAGGAAAAACCACGGGGGCTTCACCTAGCTGAAAATTTCCACTATAAAAAAATGATTACAGTTACAATCACTTATTCCACAAACGAGAAGGTGTTACAATGTTTCCTAGTTACAACATCGATTTGTTGATGAATTTGTTGCTAGAAACAAGTGGCGACCGATGACAATAGACAGCGTCCGGTCGGTGGTGGTCGACTGTGAGCAACGACGGTTGGTGGTGGTCGAAGGAGATTAACGTTGAATAATGACGGTCGGTGGCGGTCGGCTGAGGATAGTGGTGGTTGACGGTGGTCAACGGAGATCGATAACGATCAATGAAAGTTGATGACGGTCGTCGGCGGTGGTCAACGACGGTCGGCGGTGGTAGTACTGGGTTTCAGCTCATTCTTAAAGCTTCAAGTTCTACCTCATATCTAAAACTCACCTCCCCCTCATGAGAGAGGTAAGACTCTATTTATAGTGTTTGGGAGTAATTCATGCATGAATATGAACGACTTTAATTGAACGGTCCGGATAGCTTCCTTCGATCAGACGGCGTTTGATGGATATTTGAGTGACTTAACGTTTTTGAAATTGAGCAATTTTAGGCTCGCTCAATTCATCTTGTTAAGACACTCTATACGTTTATAGGCATACTAGATTTGACATTCATTTGACATTCAAAATATGTTGAAAAATATCCAAGTGTGGTTTAATGACTTCATCTGGGCTTGATTTGACTAAGATTTGACAAATTTTTATATTATTGGGTCTGTCTCGTTGATTCAGTCAGTTTGACTATAAATTTGTTGAAATGAGGGCTCTAGATGAATTTTTATTGAGATTTGAATATTTTTTGCTCGAAAGATTGCCTCGAGATCAGTGCTTTATCTTGAGATTGTGTTTAAGGCAACAATTGGAGAACCTCGTTATACTAAGAACCAAAGGAAGGATCATAACTCGGAGGATGCGGCATCAATACTGACAGAGAGCGACTTGGTTTTGTTTCGAAAGAAGTACTACTTCCCAAACAACATGGTCATGAAATTGCCGACATCCGCCGACCGAGCGCATTCTCCAAGTTTTGGGTATATTGTTGTTCATGTGATGGCCTTGAGAGCCAACCGATATTTCTATCAACACCTGAGTTTATCAAAGTCATGAACGCGTTCAGAGTTTTCGTTGCCCAACTGTCTTTTTAGGTGGTGACAGTTATTATCCACTTGACTGTTTTTTTATAAGTTAAGAATTAAATGTTAACACTGGCAATTTTAGCACGGTTGTGCTGCTTCTTTAGTGATACACATGATTGTGTGATATTTAAGCATAAAGTGTTGGATTTTTGCCTAAAGGAAAAAAATAAGGCAATGATCCGTGAGATTCCTTTTTTCAAAGAACGATTATGTGATTTTAGCGAGGTATGACTTTTGTGGTTCATGAAGGATGTTGATGTTGTAGAGGTTAAGCAAATAGAGTTTGAGGACTTCAAGAACTTACTAGAGTTCAAGAATACAATTCGAGACATATCTAAGAAACGTGTGACTTGCTTCTTAATGTAGAGGCAAAGCGGTAGCAAAAGTTGTTTATTGAGGAAGGATTCATCTGGGGTTTCCTGAAGGGGAGTAGAGCGGCACAACATTCAACCAAGATTACCGTGGAGAGGCTCACTCCCAGCCAAGCTTCAGAGGATCCTCTCTTAGATTCTGACAGAGAGGAGAGCATATGTGAATTGAATAAGGTGTTCTCCAATGACGACGAGGGGGCGGAGGATAACATTGACGTCAATTAGTTCTATACTCTTTCTTATATGCTTTTAGCGTATTTTATTTTATCATGCTTTACAAGCCATACAAATATTGATATTTCTTTTCAGATTTTGTCAGAATGATGTTGTATGAGCAATAGTAGTATGCATGTTGATCATCTTATTTAGTTATTTGATTTTGTTGGCTATTTTTCCCCTGAGTATCTTTTTATGATAATGTTGAAGCATGCTTTCTTTTCAAGCTTCAGTGGGTAGCAGATGTTATTTAGAAGTTCACAAATGTGAGGTGGTTGACGTGGGGATAAATCGACATCGACCTTTGACTTACCGGGGTTGTGCATCAGAGTATTACTCGATGATGTTAACTTGTATGGGAGAAACCAACGGAAGTCCACTGAAGACTTTCTAACCCATCCAAGGTTGTTTGTTGGAATATTGTTAGCTTACGAATTTATGTGGATGGGGTCAGGTGTTGTCCACCAAGGACTGTTAACCTATATAGAATTGTTTATCATTGTAAAAACTCGACAATGTTAACCCATATAGAAGAAGTTAGATCAAATCTCCATAGGATTGAACGTGCTCTAAATAAGATGCAACCGAAGTTGCATTTTTCTTGGGTTGAGAGCATAAAGTGATTCGTGAATGAATGCTACAATTTCTAGAGATATCCTCCAAGTAGAGGAAAACAAGTGAATGGTATTTATTTAATACGTTTAAGATGCATTAACATTGTAATAACAAACATGGACTACATGACTAGAGTGTTTCTAGTAGTACTTGCGAATATTCTATGCATTCCGATTTCAGGACAAGATTTCCCCTCTGAATCCTTGATTTTGAAGATTTCATGCTTGATTGTAACAGCGGTGATATATGGGCCTTGCCAGAAGGGACAGTTTGTTGCGTTGCGGACCACAACTAGTGGTTTCAATACTACGCAAGACCAAATCGCCGATGAAGATATGTTGAGCATTGACTCTCTAGTTGAAGTGTTGTGCAATTCTTTGGCGATAGAAAATAACTCTAAGGTGAGTCACATTATGTATTTTTGTGAGGAGATTCAAATGTTGTCGGAGCATTTTCTCATTGCTATCCGAGTCAAAAGTCTAATTCGTGGGTTTGGAACTTTGATATTAACTGGGATGACAGTCTCAATGACAAAACACAAGTTTTATGGAGTTTTCTCAGCTAAAGTTAGCGAGGTGGTATGATAGGCCCATATGACATTTTGGAGCTCTTCCACCCACTGCCTCCCAGCTTTCTCAAGACTAGTCTTCAACCCCTTGAGCATTGTTTGATTCATCATCTCTGTCAGTTCGTTCATTTGGGGATACGTCATGCCAATGTGCACTAGAAGAATGTGAAATTTCTTGCAGAATGACGTGAGTAACTTTCCAGAGAATTGTCCTATTATTAGTGATAATATTCACGGGGAGCCTGAAGCGACAGAAAAAACTTTTCCCATACAAACTGTTTGACGTTAACTTCAGTGAACTTGGAGAGCGGCTCTGCTTTTACCCACTTGGTGAAGTAGTCGACAACTAAGATGATGAATTTTCGTTGTCCAGTAGCTATTGAAAACAACCCCATTTTATCCACTCCTCATTGGGCGAAAAGACCAAGGACTCAGAAATAACGTGAGTTCTACTGGCGGTGCATGCATAAGATTATGGTGTAGTTGACAACGCTTGCACTTTTGCAAAAAGTCCAACGCGTCTTTTTTTTATCGTGGGCCAATAGAAATCTTATCTCATTATTGTAAGGGCAAGAGCTTTACCCTCGAGATGCTCCCCACATATTTCAGAATGAACCTCTCACTGAGTGTAATCAACTTTACATGGGGGAAGACGCTTGAGGTATAAACCTATAAATTTATTTTTATATAGTTCATTCCTAGCAAGGATGAAGTTGGTAGTCATGCGCCGGAGGCGAATTGAAGCAGTACGATGAGGCAAATCCAATCAGTCCAAGATAACTCACTTCTATCGTTAATGAACATAAATGTTGATCGAACGTCATGTGATTAAGAGAATCTCTCTTTGTAGTTTGATGGAATGGTAAATTTTCTCGATGAGGCAAATTTTCTTGATTTATAGAGAGGCTTCTCTCAGACGACTATAAATAAAGTCATACTTCTTTCATGAAAAAGACATGCCTTGAACAAGAAGAATAGCTAGATGTAGAGTTAGTTTGCGAAGAACGAGCTGAATTCTACTGTCGTTACAAACAAAAAACCTGACAAACGCTTCTTGCTCCTACATCAGCTGATCATCGTCGAACACCACATTATCATACCGCACGCTTCAAAATCCTGACAGACATTACAGGGTAACGAAACACCCGACAGAGAAGCACCTTGAAAGACAATGTACAGAAGTTCCAACAACTTTAATTATCCTCGATCTCGTGCAATGAACATTTAACTTAGAAAAAAATATGTAATCATTTCTCGTCTATGAGATAATGACATGTATAAAAAATCATCATCTCGTAGTAAATTATTTCTACCGGGCCTCATTCTTTCTTCACGTAAAATTTTTTTCTGAAAACAGTGATAATTTATATGCATATATTTGTTAGATGAATATAATTTCCCTTCATACCGAGAAGCAATCATCATATGAAGAAAATACCAACGAAGCACAATCATAACATGGCTTCGAGCTCCGATACATAAAACGAAGCCTCATTATCCNTACGCTTCAAAATCCTGACACACATTACAGGGTAACGAAACACCCGACAAAGACGCACCTTGAAAGACAATGTACAGAAGTTCCAGTAACTTCAATTATCCTCGATCTCATGCAATGAACATTTAACTTAGAAAAAAAATATGTGATCATTTCCCGTCTATGAGATAATGACATGTATAAAAAATCATCATCTCGTAGTAAATTATTTCTACCGGGCCTCAAAAATTTTTCTGAAAACTTGTTGGACACTGATAATTTATATGCATATATTTGCTAGATGAATATAATTTCCCTTCATACCGAGAAGCAATCATCATATCAAGAAAATACCAACGAAGCACAATCATAACATGGCTTCGAGCTCCGATACATAAAACGAAGCCTCATTATCCCTCAAATCCTCCTCCACAACTCATAGCTTTTGTTCCTTCCCAAAAAGATTATAATGCTTTCGCGTATTTTATTTTTTTAATTATTCTGCACATCTTTACAAGCCGCTAAACGCAGAAAAGAGCCGTCCTTTTCTTCAAAAGACAGCACGCGGGACTCATAAAAGATGTGGCCGCGGCTGCGTATAACATTAATAAATGGGCCTGCTGAGATACTTTTGGAAATTCCACTTTTTAAGTGCTGACTGAGAATCTAACCCATGATACTGTTAATTTAAATAATATATCATCTCGGTAATGAATTTTGGCCAAACCTTTCGGCGTTTTACTCTCTAAGCGTTATTCATATTAAAAAAAGAATGGCATATACATGCGGTTATACCACTCAATAGTTCATATGTATTTATTTATTTAATATCTAAATTCTATTTTGTTACATTTAGACCATATAAATCTTTAGTATTACATTATAAATAGGACTATTTTAACTTTAAAAAAATGAAAAATTTAGCTTTTCATTAGTGACGTATTTAAAAATTGAAGTGCAGGTGTTTGACATGTGTAAATACATACGAATTCAGTGGCAAAAATCTAAAAATAAATAAAACATTTTTAATTTTTTGATTATATATATATATATATATATATAATTCATAAAACTATTGCAAAGCTCACTTAATGATGCCAATTTGAGGAAGATAATATGATAAAGCTTCGGCCGGCTTTATCACAATTTATAATAATGCAACAATTACAATATAATAAATTTTTATCAAAATATATAATAACTACATAGTTTGATGTGATAATAAAAATTTTGGGACTGCATGGCTAGGTATGTAATTACTTAGGATTTGTGTGGTATGCATGTAAATCCTCTATTTTACAAAAATATATTTTCTTTAAAATAAATATAATATACGAATAACTCATCAAAACTATTAAAAGAAATATATTTTCAGGAAGAATCTTCACTAATTAAATTTTAACTATCATATTTTTGATCTGTTTTTTTTAACTAAACAAATGTATGTCCAAAGTTTAAGCCCATACATACAATTATAATAAATTTTTAAATTTCGAGTGTGAATAAATAACAAAAAAATATTACTTTTCTTACAAGTTTTCAACTCGTTAATCTACTTATTTGAAATTATCATGCAATGTTTCTTATTTTAATTGTGATAGGTGCACAAAATTACATTTTTTGCAAGTCAAAATTGTTTAAGCAATTTTGTTCCCTGATCACCGTAGACCAAACCCCCCATGCAAGGTTCAAACCAATCAACCGACCAATAACATTCAATAATGGCATGAAAATAGTTGCTCAAGTTGATTCTTCAATCAACAAATGAACTCAAACCCAATTACTATATATGTGTGTGTGTGTGTGTGTGTGTGTGTGTGTGTACACGTAGAGCTGTAAACGAGCCGAGCTTGAGCAAGCTCAGGCTTGACTCGTGTTCAACTCGTTCGAAATAGCTCGTGTTCGAAATCGGCTCGTGAACAGTGCGTTCGTGTTTGGCTCGATTTAAATATTTGTGTTCGTGTTCGGCTTGAAATTGGCACTTTAAACTAAAATTGAGAAAAATAGATGTAATGTCGGATTCGAACCTGGATCAAATCTATACAAAAAAGGATACTAACAACATTGCCACATGAGATGTTATAATTTAAACTTAGACATAAATAAATATAATATATTATTATATAAATAATATATGTAATATATTGTTATATAAAAAGTTATATAATTTTTTTTTCGAGCCATTTCGAGCCGAACACGAGCGAAGAAACNATGAAAATATATTAGAATTGTGAAGTATGTTGTAAAAAAATTAATCTTTATAAGGTCAAGATATGCTTTCTTAAAGGTAGCATTGTCCACCAAATGATGTTTACTTTGGCCAAGCTAAGAAAAAATGGAATTTTCTTTTGTTTCATGTGTCGGTAAAGAAAGCTAATTGTGACATCACCCGTCAACTTTGTAGAATTGCGATATATAGAAAAGGAAGATGCAAAGTTTGATACTAAGAAAATTTTGTCCACTAAATCGTCAAACTTATAAAACAAACCACCATCTTATAATATGGACAAGGAATAAAGACCACGCTTTAATTTGATGAGATCAATATATAGATTCACATAAATCTTTTAATTATTGGTGTCGGCGTTTGGTGGGTTTGTCGGTCAAAAAGGAATTTCATGCCCTCTTTTTTTGTTGATAATAATAATACTACATAATTAATAATGCTTTTTTATAATATTATCATTTATAAGAATGAATTTAATAAAATATAAATTGATTGTTTTTTTTTTTTTTTTGGGAAAAAAAGAGACTTTTGCGATTGTAAATATTGTAATTTCATCACAAGTGAAAATTTAAATGGTTAATATCAATTATTTGTTTTAAATTTTAAGAAGAAGAGTTGGAAGATAAATAAACATACATAAATGTGCCGCATGACGTGGCCTGTTGGTTGGAGGGGTTCACTGTAAGTCCTCTCAGGTCACAAGTTCAATCCCCATGTCGCTGGGTTCTCGAATATTTAGGAACATGACGTAGACTCTCATCATGAGGCCTAACGCATGAGAAATCAGTATTTGGGCTATTGCCAAATATCGGTTTTCTTAATATATATATATATGTGTGTGTGTGTGTATCCAAATAAAGAAATAAGAAAAATAATGATGTATTCTAAGTATAGTTTATTAAGGAAGGANCATACATATGTATACATACATACATACATATATATACATACATAAATGTGCCGCATGTCGTGGCCTGTTGGTTGGTGGGGTTCACTGTAAGTCCCTTCAGGTCACAGGTTCAATTCCCATGACGCTGGGTTCTCGAATATTTAGGAACATGACGCAAACTCTCATTATGATGCCTATCGCATGAGAAATCAGTATTTGTGCCACTGCCAAATATCGGTTTCCTTAATATATATGTATGTGTGTGTGTATCCAAATAAAGAAATAAGAAAAATAATGATGTATTCTAAGTATAGTTTATTAAGGAAGGAAATCGAAAAGTGCTTTCCTTAGATGTGAAGATTCAACATAGGTGGGAGAGTAATTTTGATAAACTTTTCAATAAAGAGTTTGAAAATTCAATCGACTTTAGTGATNATTTCAATAAAGAGTTTGAAAATTCGATCGACTTTAGTGATCTTAATTTTTTTATTGATAATAAAACTTATTATTTTTTATTATCATATTAGTAAAACAAAAGCTGTGAAGACTTTAGCGAAAATAAAGAGTGAAAAGTTACTAGAACCAGATGATATCGTAATAGAAGTGTGGAAATGTTCAGAAGATTTATGAATTTCTTTTCTAAATAAAATTTTAATATTATTTTTAAAAATAAAAAGATGTTTAAGGAGTGGAGGAACATTGTTTTGGTTCTTACTTTTAAGAATAAAGGCGATGGACGAGATTGTGCAAATTATGAAGAAATTAAGCTAATCTTTCATTCATTAAAGTTATAGGAGAGAGTGATTAAACATATGTTAAGACAAATTTCTCAAAATTAGTTTAGTTTTATGATGACCAAACCTATTTTGAAACCTTTAAATTAATTGAAAGATTTTTTGGAGAAGTACAAGGAGAGTAAGGATCTACATATGATTTTTGTTGATTTAGAAAAAGCTTATGATAAGCTAGAAAGAGAAATTCTTTGAAGAGCTTTAGAAAAGAAAGGTGTTGCTATGACATTTTCAAGTAATAAAGATATGTATATTATGGTTGTTACTAGTGTATGAACAGAAGTAGAACTGATTCATATTTTCTATTTTAGTTGAATTACATCATGGATCAACTTTACTTTAAGGTAAAGTTTTTTTACTTCAGTTTTGCATGTTCTTACTGGACATTTACAGAAAGATGTACCTTGGTGTATAATTTTTGTTGATGATATCCTTTTTGTGGATAAAATTTGAAAAAAAATTCAGGAAAAAAATTTAGTTATTGAGGTCAAATTTCGAGTTTAAAGGCTTTCATTTGAGTATATTTAGTGGATTATTAAGGCATTGAAGAAGTGAATGTTTTAGATATCTCGTGTCTATTGTTGAAAGTGTTGGCACTATAGATTGGGACGTTAATAGTAGAATTCATGTTAGATGGTTGAAATGAAGGAATGCATCAAATCTATTGTGTGATGGAGAAGTATTACTCAGACTTAAAGAAGAATTTTATTAGATGGTGGTGAAACTTGCAATGCTTTATGACACATAATGTTGGCCTATAAAGTGAATCATATACTGAGTTAAGTGTTGCTGAGATGAGAATGCTTGTGGCGGATGAGCGGCTTTATACTTAGAGACAAAATGTGAAACAAATTTATCCGTGAAATTGGTTGGTTTAGCTCACATTAAATATCGATCATCAAATGATTTAATTAGGAGAGTAGATATTTTAGATTCGACTTATATTAAGAAGGGTAGAGGTAGACCTGAAAGGAGTTGGCTTTTTGTAACGAAAATGATCTTAATCTCATAGAATTAAATGAAAATATGACAATCAATTGTAAACAATGAAGAAAAAGAATCCGTGTGGCCGACCCAACTTAGTACCATAAAGGCTTGTTGTTGTTGTATTTATCAAATTCTAATTATTTTTTTTACATAAAAAAAAATTGGAAAATATAATTTGAAGTTATCCGATCTAGTAATTAATGTTGATGTGTATATAGATGACCATCGAGTAAGAGAAATTGTAATAAAATTATTTTAAAACAATAATTTTATCACAAAAAAAAGTAAAATGGAAATTAATAAATACAACTCAAATTCATATTTAGTCACATTTTTTTCAAAATCTAATGGTTACAATACAATATTTTTTAAAAGAATGAATGTATCGGATTTGGTCTCATATAAAATACAAGAAAATAAGAGTTTTATCGTATTTAAGATAGCATAATTTATTTTAGACAGCATAGTAAGAGTTTTATGGATTTGTTTTTAAAAGATTTGTGCCGTTGCGTTGTAATCTGATTGGGCTCAACTAAATCCAGTTATTTCAAGGTTTGCTATATTTGTAGGCCCAATAAATTGTCACTCCATGATAAATTGTCGGCCCATGACTTTGAGTTACCCCCATCATCCCCAATCATTCTAGCGTATAATTGCTTCAACCTAACAATGACTCTTATCAGGCATTGGTGGCTGAAAACATTTAATATTATTTGTTGCTAGATTTTAGGTTAAGAAACATTAGAAATTAGGTTATGATGAATGATCTACTAATTCATTCTTCTAATTGGAGGGAATAATGTGACCCAAAGAAATATTTGTGACTAACGTATCATGGATGTCAGACATTGGCAACAATGAGGAACCTCAATAGTTATGTTTGGACAACACGACGATATATCATTCGACCATCTTACTTTGCAAACTTGGCACGAGGGAGCTTCCTCGCACGAGAATTCTCTCATTGTGAATTAGTTAGTTTGAACTGACTAGTTGACATTATTTTAAGTTATTCAGTAAGTCCTAAGTAGATTAACTTGAATCACACTTTCTCTTTTTGAAAATGTGATTAAGCATTAAACTCTAGTCGTGGATTTTTAAAATTTTGTTATGAGAAAAATAAGGAAATTTGCATACCACAAATTTTTAATGTTATAACAATTTGGTATTGTACAACTATCCATGAAAATGTGTATTTCACTTTTAAAATGTTGGTGATATTGATATTTGTAATGTGATATTAATGATTTGAGTGCATGCATTTGGGAGATAGATATGAACACACATAAGAATTGTGTGGTATGTATATAAATGACACTAAAAAATAATATCTTTCATCACAATTATTGTGTTATACGCATTGATGTTTGACGGAAGATTCACGACAATAAGGTGATTATTTAAAGTCTTAGCGTTCCAAAAATATCCAAAACTCACTCAGATAATAGAACTAATAGGTAGAGATATCAAAACTTTTTTAGTGAAAAACCCAAAAGTGAAAAAACTACGAGGCCTAGCTAAGTTGAAAAGATCTATTACGAGTTGGTGATTAGACATCCAGTCCCTCGTTCCACAGTTCCTCAAAATATAATTTTCGTACGCCGAAAGAATATTTACATAGCGGTCGAGAGCAGTTGCAGCTGAGAGTAGTTGTCATAGTCTCGGTTTATCGTCTTTGAGACATGTTGCCGGACTGGACTTGGGACGATGTTTGCTCTTTAGAATATTTCGTTACTCTACACAGTGCTTCATTACTCCACAATTTATGACTTGACTCTTTATGGGATTTCACAGCAACAAGCAGAGGGCGGCCAACAGTGATCGACAACGGGCAGTGTGGTGGTCGATGATGGTCGGTCACTATGGAAGCGAGAATTGTTGGCCATGTCTTTGGTCTAAAACGATATTGAAATTCAACTCATTCTTATAATCAAAGCCTAGGCCCCATTTCACGAAGGAGATAGCACTCTATTTATAGAATTTGAGAACAATTTTTCTGCAAATGAGAAAGTAAATCAGATCACTCTATCAATAACATAGAGAGATTCCCATGATCTAACGATAATGATTTTAGATTTGAGTTGGGCTAGTTGGATTTCTCTCATCGAGAAGTTAGAATTGACCATCAACTCGCCAGATTTGAAATCTATGTGATATTCCAATTAGACACCAAGAGCTTCCAACAATGGCTTAACATCTTGATTTGAACCTGATTTGACTCGAATTAAGTGAATTTTAATGTCAGTGGATCTGTCTTTTCGAGCTAATTTAAATATAAGTTTGATGAAATAAGAATTTTGAATAATTTTGAATTGAAGTTTGAATCATTTTTAATAAAAAAATGTATTGAGCTTTGTGTTGATCGCCTTGAGATTCATGGAAATGACAAATTATGTTGATTCCCTCAGTTTTTAGACAATTTTACTTATTCATTTTAAATTATAAAAATAATAAAATATTTAGAAAATCTGCGGCGCAGAGAGGATTTTAAACATTTTATCGCTAAAAAATTATTGTATTTTCAATTAAATAAATAGTAAATTAAAATAGAGCAAATGATGTAATTCAGTGCCAACCAAAATAGCTGACGGCACGAAGGTTAGTTGACCATATAACCCCAATAAATAATAAGGATTCCATAATTAAACTCTTTTGGGATCATTTGGTTACCTGCCAATATACAATTAAATAAATAAATTTTCAAAAAAAAAAAATTTATCGCATTTTCATTTAGTTTAAATATAAAAAATATTTTATTAACTTCGTGAGAATTAAGAAAAGCAAATAAAGTTCGCAACTATATTCATCCAAATGAAGTATTTACATTATTTCTTCATTTTTTTCAAATTATGTTTTTATGAAAATCCAATAAACCGTAATCATGGAAGGAGACAATCTTATAAGGGGTAGGGTTTATCCACCTGATTTTTGCTAGAGAAGCGACATGAGATGATAGANGATAGAGCAGAAATAACAACTTTGATGCGACAGTGGAGAGCCGATGGTATGTGTTGAATGACAGAGATTTGAGGGTAACATCATTAGCGGTGACCAAATAATGATTGTGATATGGTGATTTGGAGATAGCATCGATTAAAAGATGCGATTTTGTAACGGCAACGATGATGATGATGAGCGCTGAAGATCAGACAGTGGTGGTGATTCGGTAGCAACGATGATCGAATAAGGTGGTGCATGTTGGTGGCGGTTTGGTGACGACTAGTGGTTCACCAGTGGCGATGGTGGTCTAATTGCTGTGAAGTTGGTATGACGGCGACAACGGTGGTCCGATAGGGTGGCGGTGTCCAACAACGATTGTTATTCGACAATCATAGGGACCCAAAGAAAGTGATTCAGAGGAGGCGATGATGAAGTAATGATAGTTCGACTGTGGTAGCAGTGGCTTGGCAACGTTGTCCTCGTGGTGGTGGACCCGAAGAAAGAGTTTGAAGCTCCCTCTATTCTTCTCATCTTAGTCCCCCATTAAAAAATACGAGTCAAGTTATAAATTTTGAGAGTGATATTCTTCATAAATACGTTTGAATCTCAATCGCTCAATCGGACAGCCTAGAGTGATTTTATTTTTTTTAAAAAAATTATTATTTTTTTTTTAAGAGTGATCCTTTGGTTTCATTTCTTTTGAGAATACCAATTGAAGAGATTATTACGTCCGTCACCCGGACGCGGGGCTGGACGCAGCTCGGCATCTGGGCGACGAACGTAATAATTTTTCTACCAATTGACGTGAAGTATGCCGAATGAATTTTTTGTACACCTTTTTTTACATCATTAAAATATAAAATTTGATTCATTAATTCTATTTTATTCATTTGAAAATTTATTCCAACGAAATTATCTCAGAATGAAATCTTCTNACAAACGCATTACTGTTCGTGTTTGGTTCGTTTAACTAACCGGACGAAAAAAACTGTTCATGTTCGTCTCATTTATTTATCGAACGAATCGAACACGAATTCATTGACGAACCGAACACGAACTGTTCGCGAACAACGAGCTTTTTTGACAGCCCTACTTAGAGCTAAGCTACAAGAATCGAAGTCAGTTGATTTTGGCATCTATGAGAGCTGCATTATGGGGAAACAGAGGAAGGTCAATTTCTTGAAAGGTGGCAGGACGCCAAAGGCAAAAAAAAACTAGATCTTACACACAAATGTGTGAGGTCATTCCCCAGTGACATCTCTTGGAGGCTCTCGTTACTACATCACATGCATTCATGATCATAGCAGAAATGTATGAGATTATTTCTTAAAGTATAAATCTGATGTATTTAATGTGTTCAAGGCTTGGAAGATCATGGTTGAGACAGAGACATACTTAAAGCTCAAATGTCTGAAGTCTGATAGTGGTGGTGAGTACATTGATGGTGGTGGTTGAAGGAGTACTGTGCAGCTCAGGGAATCAAAATGGAGAAGACCAACCTAGGGACACCACAATAAAATGGTGTTTCAGAGCGCATAAACATGACCATAAATGAGCGTGCTAGAAGCATGAGATTGAACGTCGAACTACCACATATTTTCTGAGCAGAAGCAGTCAGTATTGCAGTTTATTTGATCAACAGGAGGTCATTTATTCCATTAAACTGTGAATTACCTGAAGAAGTCAGGAGTTGGAAAGAGGTAAAATTTTCTCACCATAAGGCTTTTGGTTGTCTTTCTTATATTCTCATTAATTCTGATGCTTGTAATAAGCTTGAGGCTAAGTCAAGGAAGTGTTATTTCATTGGTTATGAAGATGAGGCATTTGGATATCATTTCTAGGATGGTCAGGGTTGGAAGATCATAAAGAGTAGAAACGTGATTTTCAATGAGAATGTTATGTATAAGGACAAGTCCAGTACAATTTCTGAAACATCACTGAAGGAATCTGAGTTGGTAAGATTTGAAGATTTGCCAGAAGTCACAGTGTATGATAGAGAAGCAAGTGACGAGGAGAGTGGATACAAGGCATCAATATTTTTCTACACCCAGTTTTAGAGCATTTTACCCCTACAGTTGCAATTCACAGGTCAAAAAGGGCTAGACGTTCTCTACAACGTTATTCTCCAACTTTAAACTACATTCTGCTGACAGATAGTGGAAAACCTCAGAGTTATGAAGAAACCTTGCAAGATGAAAATTCGAGCAAGTGGGAGCTAGCCATGAAGGAGGAGATGGATACTCTACTAAAAAAATAAGGCGTGGGAGTTTGCAGAACTTCCATCTGGGAAGAAAGCATTACACAACAAGTGGGTGTACAGGGTGAAGACTAAGCATGATGGCAATAAAAGATACAAGGCTAAACTTGTTCTAAAGGGTTTTCAGTAGAAGCACATATTGATTATTCCGAGATTTTCTCTCTTGTGGTGAAGCTTACAACCATTTGAATTGTACTGTCTATGGTGGCTATAGAAGATTTCTTACTTGAGCAGTTGGATGTGAAGACAACCTTTCTTCATGATGATCTTGAAGAAAACATCTACATACACCAACCCGAAGGGTTCGTGGTACAGGGAAAGAAAGGGTTAGTTTGCAGATTGAAGAAAAGCTTGTATGGCTTGAAGCAAGCTTCTAGACAGTGGCACAAAAAATTTGATAATTTCATGCACAATGCATGGTACAACAGATGTCAGACAGATCATTGTTACTATGTCAGGTATTTTGACAATTCCTATATCATCATACTGTTGAATGTGGATGATATGCTTACTATAGGTGCTAGTATTGAGGAGATCAATAATTTGAAGGAGTAGATGTCAGAATACTTTGCAATGAAGGATTTGAGAGCGGCAAAGCAAATCGTTGGAGAATTGTCAGAGATAGAGTACATGTTGAGACTCTCTCAGGCTGAGTATGTGAAAAAGGTACTTAACAGGTTCAAGATGGATAAGGTCAAACTAGTTGGCACACCCTTGGGAAGTCCCTTCAGACTAGCAAGAACCAGTCACCCAACTCAGAGGAGGAACGACATGAGTAAGTTTCCTTTTGCTGCAGCTATTGGTTCACTTATATATGTTATAGTTTGCACCATACCTGATATTGCCCATACAGTGGGAGTTGTTAGCAGATACATGAGTAATCCTGGAAATGAGCATTGAGAAGCAGTGAAGTGGATCTTGAGGTACCTAAGAGGCTCTTCAGAAACTTGCTTGTGTTTCTCAGGAAAGACTTCAGAGGTACAAGGCTATGTTGATGCTGATCTAGCTGGAGATATTGATATTAGAAGAAGTACTACGTGCTATATTTATACTATTTGTGACACTGTAGTATCATGAGGCTCTACTTTGTAGAAGACAGTTTCATTGTCTACTACAGAAGCTGAGTACATAACAGTGTCAGAGGCTGCAAAAGAGATGATATGACTACAATGCTTCTTGGAAGAATTGGGCAAGAATAATTAGAAGGGCATTATTTACAGTGATAGTCAGAGCTTCATATTCCTTTCCAGAAACCTAGCATTTCAGTCCATAATCAAACAAATTCAGATCAGGTATCACTTCATATGATCATTGTTGGATGACAGACAGTTATTTCTTGAAAAAATTTGTGGAAGCCAGAATTCTGCTGATATGTTGACAAAGGGTGTTACTCTGGAGAAACTGAAGTTGTGTGCAGCTTCAATTTGTCTTCTAGCTTGAAGATAGGGGTCTTGAATTATAGAAGTTGAGGATAACACATTTAAGGAAAATGGCTACGTCGCCAGTGGAGGATATTAGTTTGAGGAAGAAAAAGTTGGAGTTTGTGTGCCGGTCTCCAAGTAGGAGAATTTTTTAAGTGGAGCCCGTCAAAACGAGAAAAAAGGGAATTTTCTTGCCACCTAACTACTCTTGCCTACCTCTCGCTTAACAGTTTTATTTTTCTGTGCTTCGCGAATAAGGCTCTCTCATTTTTTTGGTTTCACGAATCAAGATTCTCCCTTAATTGCATCTCCTTCTCTCACGATAAGAAAGCAGAGCGTAGTGGTTTCACGGGATTGCAAGCTGCGTCTGGAATTGAAAATGCAGCGGAAGAAAGGAAGACCGAGCGATCTCTCAAGTACGAATGAAGTAGATATCGCAACTCGTCCTTCCGTAGTTGCGAGCAGTGAAGATAGGAAGGTGTTCTTTCTTGCAGTGAAGGCAGGAAGGAATTCTTGCTTGAGGTGAAGACATGAAGAAGGAATTGTTGCTTAAGGTGTTTCCTTTTTTGCACTTGTCTTCTGTTGTGGCTCTCAGATATAGAGAGAGAGACAGTAATAAATTTCTTTCTTGTAATTCTCAGCATGATCAGACGTTGTAGTTTCCTTAATTAATAAAATCCTCTGCAACTCCGTGGATGTAGACAAAAATTTTTCGAACCGCGTAAATTTGTGTGTTTTTTTCTAGTGTGAATTTTCTCATTCTATTTTTCACTACGTTGTCGATCTTTCTATTCTATTTCAAATTGCCACAACACCCGAGTCATTTATCAGACCATTAACATAATTTTTTTTTACATCATATTAAATATGTTATTTTACATTAAGGAAAACATTAGTTTAGGGTCAAATGAAACTAAATGTTCAAAAGCTCTTTATTTAACTTTGCAAGGCAAAATTTTCCTCGTCAAGTGTGTTGCTTGTTATAATTATTCAAAGGCTTATTATAATTGCTCGTAAATAAAAGAAAATTAAGGAAATTTACATTCCAACCACAAAATTCTCATGTATTTACATATCTCACACCAAAACTTTCATATTTAGCTTAACCTTCATATGCTCATTTTCATCATATCTTTAAGAACTACAAATCTAAACTTGTTCGCGAGTTAATACAAATGAGGAGAGAAAATAAGACGAGAAAATATGAGATTTAAAGTGAAATATTTTAGTTTAATATACTGATTTTATAAGAAATTGAGTCAAATTGCATATAATTGATGACCCATTTGGATGTCTTCTAACACATTTCAAATATTTAAATGTTCTTAGAGGCAAAAACAAAAGTGGCAGCTTGAACAATATAATTAAAGACACCACAATATTTAGCTTTTATATGCATTATAAAATTGATGGCCCATTTGGCTGCTTATTGTTTTAAATTTTAGGTTGATAAAACTCCAGGAGACTGATGGAAGCCTACAAATTTATTGTGGACAGTTTGGCACATGCTGGCAGCACGAACGCTAAAGAAAAAATGTTGGCAGCACATTGGCTAGCTAAAATATTTTTTTGAGCCGGCTTGACTTTTGAATCCGCGTGTGCAGATTCGTAGTATTGGGTGATACTGCTGTAGTATTTCACTAGAATACTGTCATAATAATACTGAATATCATAAAATCTACATCTATATTATCCGCACGTAATATTTTTTTTCTGCATTGGGCCTAGGGGTCGAATTCCAAGAGAAATGCTAAGAAAATGTTCAATAGCTTGAAAGGTACTCCAACATTGGAGAAATTTTAATATATTTAATTAAGATAAAAATAATCATTATATTTTTATGGAGGAAAATGTGTCAGNTGAATCCGCGTGTGCAGACTCGTAGTATTGGGTGATACTGCTTGTAGTATTTCACTAGAATATTGTCATAATAATACTGAATATCATAAAATCTACATCTATATTATCTGTACGTAATATTTTTTTTCTATATTTGGCCTTAGAGGTCGAATTCCAAGAGAAATGCTAAGAAAATGTTCAATAGCATGAAAGGTACTGTAATATTGGAGAAATTTTAGTATATTTAATTAAGATAAAAATAATCATTATATTTTTATGGAGGAAAATGTGTCAGACAGAATTATCCTAAATTTGGGATAACCTATTTGACTCATAAGTTATTTAAAACTAGCTCATATTGATTACAATTCAAACAAACTGAACCTATTACGAATTGTGTTCTAACCATGATGAATGGACGAATTGATGCAACCAGCTGCGGGGAGGAGAATTAGAGTTCATAATAGAAACTTACTAGTGTCAAACAATGATTACTAGCAACCAGTGAAGGGGAGGAGAAGTTTTTGATTGGTTTGGTCTAGACATTGATGAGATCAGCGACTTATGAAATAGAAGAGAATTTCTTAACTGCTTGAGGGATTGTATCTATAAAATACTTTTACACAAAGATGGGGAGTGAATTGGGTGCAAAACAAAATTTCAAATCTCATGCATAATTTTGATTTCTTAGAAAAACTTATGTTGCAAATTGTTGGATTTTGTGAAGCAATTAAAAATGCAAGTACTAAGCACACACTGAAAAAGAACACATAATATTAGATGATTTGACCCTCTGCACTGCATTCAGGCTTAACCAATACCAAATCTCACTAATCAACTAGTACTCTTTTAAGATGAGTACAAAACTCTTACATAATTTTACTACTACTCCCTCTTCTTGAGGCCAAGCACTATGACAAGCAAGTAATTTTCTTTCCCGAAGAACAAATACTCCAATCACAAGTACTTTCCTTATCCCCGAGGACAAGTATCTCTCCATCATAATACAATAAGAAATGAAAAAGAAAAATTACAAGGATTAAATATCATAATAAATCTGAAACTTCTTTGCTCACAATCCCCGATCAATTTAAAATGATAAATAGAAAATTTTTACTCACAATAGTTTTTATTTTAACTATTATGCAATTCCATGTAAAGGTTTTTTACAAATTAATGTATGACCATATACAGCTTAAGTATGATAAATCTACAAGGAGTATTCCAATGAAAAAACTTAAGTTAAGTTAACCACATAAAATTTTAAGCCAAATCAAGTTAAGTAAAAAGAAACATTGATTNCTTAAGTTAAGTTAACCACATAAAATTTTAAGCCAAATCAAGTTAAGTAAAAAGAAACATTGATTTATGAGGGTTTCTACCAAGCAAGTAAGAGGATTGGAATTTTGGCCAAGCCCTTGTGAGCACAACAATTTGGAGTTTTTGGTTAGTAATATAACCTATTATATGAAGAAAATTAAGGAAAAAATAATTTAAGCATTGGGCAAAAAATTAAAACAAATTGATTCATAATTAAACACATAGGTGATTGGTCATATTAGCCTGCTTAATTGATTTGAAATTCTATTTTAAATTAATTGGAGTGACCCATTTGAATTTCGAATTTAGATGAAAAAATTAAATAATTTAAATTCAAGATCTATTTAATAAATCTCTTAACATAATTGAAATAATAAAACAAAATTATTAATTCAAATGAAAAAAAATATGGTTGTGATCCAAGGGACTTCCAAATTAATATAAATGATTATTTAATTAATTAAGTTGGTTAGATTTGGAAGAGGAGGGGGTTAGCCAAATACTTTCAAAGGTAAATTTAATTGAATTGAATGAATCAGTTTAATTAAACACTTAATTTAATGGGTAGCTAGTCACTTTTGTTAAAAAAATATATTTACATTAATTTATTAAATTAAAAAAGATTAATTTAAATCATGATAAATAATTTAATTAATTTAATCCCGTAATTTNGAAATTAATATAAATGATTATTTAATTAATTAAGTTGGTTAGATTTGGAAGAGGGGATTAGCCAAATACTTTCAAAGATAAACTTAATTGAATTGAATGAATCAGTTTAATTAAACCCATAATTTAATGGGTAGCTAGTCACTTATGTTAAAAAAATATATATTTAGATTAATTTATTAAATTAAAAAAGATTAATTTAAATCATGATAAATAATTTAATTAATTTAATCCCGTAATTTCACTAATGCAGTAATTTTATTCATAAAAATTTGAAATTTGAAATTTATTAGAAATAATTTTTTTTTTGGAAATTTTCAAAAATAAATTTACACAATTTTTGTCAATTTTATAAATAATACCTTAGATTTTTAATTTCTATATCTTAAAACTAAACATGGCATGAATTTAAATAATTTATTTAAATAAAATTTAGTTGAAATAATCATGAAAATTTCGGCCATAATATAATTATATCGAAATTATCTTTTTATTATTATTTAAGAGGAAGAATGTTTTAATTAAAATAATTCATATGAAATTAATTTTAAATTATCTCACTAATAAGAAAATATTAATGACATCAAGTTTAGTGAAATTCTTAATTAAGATTCAACCATATTGTGAAAAATATGATGAAATTATTCTTAGGATAATTTANGATGATTTTTTTTTTTGGAAATTTTCAAAAATTAATTTACACAATTTTTGTCAATTTTAGAAATAATAACTTAGATTTTTAATTTCTATATCTTAAAACTAAACTTTTCATGAATTTAAAAAAATTATTTAAATAAAATTTAGTTGAAATATTCATGAAAATTTCGGCCATAATATAATTATATCGAAATTATCTTTTTTATTATTATTTAAGAGGAAGAATGTTTTAATTAGAATAATTCATATGAAATTAATTTTAAATTATTTCACTAATAAGAAAATATTAATGACATCAAATTTAGTGAAATTCTTAATTAAGATTCAACCATATTGTGAAAAATATGATGAAATTATTCTTAGGATAATTTATGTGAGAGAATATGAATAATATCAATAATTCAAAGGAATAATTTGTATAGTTTGATTATTTATTGCTTAACTGATGAGCTAGTTTTCTTGCCATGGATGATGTGCTATAAATGCAACTCATGAAGTCAATTTCAAGTCTAAATATTATATAATTTATAAGTTAATGCAAATGATAAACTTAATTATCAAAAGTAAATAACTATTTGATTTTAAGTGACTAGTGATGCATTTTGGTATTCAAATATATGAAATAAACTATGTAAAATCATATAAGATGAGTTTATGATTGTAGGAAATCATTTATTTTTCATTTTAAAAACATTAATACGCTAATTTAGCTATATCACTTATTTTTTGTCCATCTATTGAGCTGATTAATTAAGTTAAATTTGATGTTTATCCTAAAATATAAGTAATGGACTCATTATTCTCAACGACACAGAGATTGATTATCATCAAAACTCAGTATATTATGGCTCATGGTGGCCAACAAATCAATATGATGAGCAACATGTGAAATATAATAGTTTAAGAGGGGAATGACCAATCATAAGTTTAGAATAGCTTGGCAAAGATTCATCAATGATTCAAACATTTTATTGTGGGAGGTTCAAAAGAATTATGGTGATTCAAATGCCAGAGGCTTGAATGAATCACTATAAATATGATGAACTACAAATTCAAACATTGAATAAAATGAAGAATAAAAATTTTGTTCATTTAGGTTCAAAATAAAATTTAAAACATTATTTTTCAAATAAAAANATTTGAACATTGATTAAAATGAAGAATAAAAATTTTGTTCATTTAGGTTCAAAATAAAATTTAAAACATTATTTTTCAAATAAAAAAATAATAAATATGCTCATATATGTCACAAAAAGCCACTCCATCAAGTATGAACCTTGGTGCATTTTTAATGAGATGACTTTTAGAATCAAATTCCAAAATAATAAACTATAATTTCAACAAATTTATAGTAAAGTAAATATCTTGGTAAAAAAATCCGAGAAATTGATAAAAAGTGGTTCCATTTAAGACCGGAAAAGCCCAAATCAAGCAAATAAAATAAGACAAAAATTATTGAACTTTAATTGAACAAGCAAATAATCTCTAAATCTTATAAACTTATGTTCATATCAAGCATTTTAACGAGAAAAATCTAACAAATCTAAGATCACTTAATTATGAGTTGATCAAAATAATTAATATTCATTATTTGATGGAATGTTTTGAAATTTTAGTTGAATTTATCGAATATTATTTCAAAAACAACAAATATACCCAAATTTCACACAAAAATGAAACTATAAAATGTGTTTAAAGTGAGCTTAGTTATTTGAGCTGCTTTATAGCTTTCTCCATCATCCAACCTTGACGACCTCTATCGTTCAATCACCATTTTCCAAGTGTTATCATATGACTACTACTGTCACTCGATTGCAACCATTTGACCAATTATTTTTTTTTATGGTTGCCATTGAATCACCATCGTCAGCCACTTTTGTTTGTTTGCTAACAACTATTATCATCTAACCTTTATCGACTTGTTGTCATCATTTGACAACATCAACTACACATGAAAATCATAATCTGAATGTCATAACCTGTCTATCATCATCAGATCACCATCGTTTGATTTCCATCATCATCGCTCAACTATGATAACTTATTTTCATCATTGTCTCCCAACTATTATTATTAGACAATTGAAGCTTGATTATCATCTAAACAACCCTCTACACCTAACTAATTTTGTCATGACTATCAGAGAATAAGTTAATATAGAGTGCATCATTGAATAATATCTTATTCTTCAATTAAACGGAAGAGTAGATCATTGTAATCACAACCAATGTTGCGTGTGGTTATCTTTTTTAGCTTTCCACTCACAAAGTCTCAGAAGTCCCTTGTAATTTTTCTTCTCATTTGTTTTTATGTGAAATTTTCATTCAAAGTTAAGAGGATAAACTCTTATATTTTTGGTGTGTGCTAGAAGATTGACAGCGGTAGAATAATAGATTATNGTATCATAAGTCATCATTCAATTGTTTATATGTAAAATTATATTTAAAAATAAATGTTCAACATTTTCATTATTTTAAATGTGAAAATAAAATAAAATTTTTTTTTTCAATTTATTGTGTGAAATATATATTAATATCAACTAAATTCAATCAAAAGATAAATTTAGAAATTGTAATCATTTTCAAATATATGATGCCTAACTTCAAACACTCACTGCTCGCATGGTGGCCCATCGGACCTTCGTTCAGACACGCTGTACCCACACGTAATATTTGCTAACGAATGAAGAGTCGCTCTTTTGCCCTATCCCTTAAATTTGACGAGCACAAATATCTAAATAAAAAAAATTAAAACATACCAATTACGTAAATACCACACAATTCTTATTTATTTACAAATCTAACACCTAAACTTTACATTTTATATTTACACCACCCAAAATTTTCATATCACATAAAAAGACATCACTATTTGAAATTTAAAAAAGTAAAATATACTTTTTCATGTAAAAATTGAAGTCTGTGTTAAATATGTAAATACATTATATATATATATATATATATATATATATATATATATATCAGCTACTATAATTTTTACATATATGTTACTTACTTATGCATAAAAATGTGTATTTTATTCTTAAAAAAA
>JXCR01078051.1:0-17935 GCA_002079205.1 Phalaenopsis hybrid cultivar
AGTAATCATGATGTGTTGATCTTATTGCATACTTGCACATGCATTGCATGTGTGTCTTAATAGAAAATTAGACTCGTTGGGTGAGTGACGCTGTGTTGATTGTGATGATATGAGCATTGCTTGTCGAGTAAATCTCAATGAGCAGTGCGAGTTATTGCATCACGATCAACACAAGTATGATTGTGCTAAGGTTCAAAGGGTTCTAACGTATGTCACCATGCATGTTACAAACCTGCATTTAATGACCCTATTTTAAAATAAAAATTATAATTTCTCTACTACGGGTATCCGCCTTATTTTAAAATTATGTAAGTAGTAAAACTAGGCCAATTAGAGGCCAACTCTCTAAAAAACCTCTTGGTTGATGTACAATAGACCCTTTGGATCTTTAGGATGGGGTTGGTTTTGGTGAACCCATCAAAGTTATACAGTAACACTTACCCTTGCACTGCACATACACTTAGATATTGTGACTATGACACTTTCTTTTGATGATATGTTAGGCTAGGACTAGAATGATTAGCTAATTTTTTTAATGTTCTAGCTATTATTCGTTACTATTTAGTTTCCCTAGCTAGACATTTTTTTTATTGTTGCTTTGTGTGTTTACTGGAGTTTGAGACTTGTGCACTAGCATATATTAGGGTAGTTTTCTTGCATAGAGTTATGCCTAAAATGAATAATAAGGTAGGAGCAAGTAATGATTTAAAAACTTTTTTTTTTGTAGGTATTGCTAATGCTCTCATGCCACTAGGCATGGGTCATTATTCTTTGCATGAATATAACACGTGTTAACCTCTTCTACAGGTTGAGTCTTGTTTTGAAATTTCAAAATGTATTTTTAGAGTCCTTAAGGAGTCTGTATAAGAAATATGATATGGGCATGAGTTTCGACATAACGCATCAAACAACATGACGAGGACAAGGAGCAGATACTCGTGTCCCGTTCTTAATTCCAAATTTTTATTCATGTATAGAATTAGGACTTAGCATGTAAATGCGAAGTCTGGCTGCTTTTTCTACTTTCTGGGATATGTTCTAAGTCCAACAGCATGTATGTCTTTTATATATTTATTTGACTTATTTTAAATTATTTTTCATGCCTGATATTTTCTCTTTCTTGTCTTGTTGTTTATTTGTACTCAATGAAAAATGCTATCTAGGCTCATTAAGGACCCAAAAAGATTTTTTTAAGTCCTAATAATAAAAAATTCAAAATTAAAAAAATTAGGATTAAAATATTCTAATTTTAAAATGAGCAATTTACTTTCTGCTTTACTTTCTTGTATGGATTTCGGGACTATTTTAAATGAGTTGCATAGCATAGCAATCACTCAAATCATCTGTAATAGAGCCTCCACATTTAAATTTAGCTACAAACAACTACTCTATTTTTCATTTCCCGAAAAGATGTCCTCGTGCTCCATCAATCGACTAAGTCAAGCATAAAATTTAAACCTAGGAGGTTTTCTTGCATGTCGGCTCTCCTAACCCAAATGGGGAGTAATTCTTTTATGGGAATGTTTTGGCTTTGTAGTTGGGCCTCTCTTTCCTCTTCCATTCCAGTGGCATCTTCGACATGTAATTGATGGGTACAAGTCCCGTTTTTACCTATTCCACCTCTTAGAGAGTCATCGGAAATTAGAGGTTTCTTTCCTCTAGCCTTAGGGCTACCGATATTCCCTTAGATAATGTTATTCAAGGATTGCTTATAAATGGTCTCTGATCAGCAACTTTCTTGAACAACACAATTTATGTAGACTTAGGGCCTCTATAGCTTGAGATAATAGATCCATTGTATCCTGACCTGGCTATCATTACCTGCTTACGGATTCCTCCCCTTTCCGTTGACATAACTTTTAAGCCCTGTTAATTCCTTTGGAAAATCATTAATATCATCTCGTGGACCTTGCATGCCTAGGTGTCACCGCTCATAGGGGATACAGTGATTCACCCTCTGCCATTTGACTAGATATAAGTATCAAAAGCATCGAGATTATCTCGCTTGAGATTTTTTAAATCCTTTGGTTTCCCAAATAATCAAATATCACAAATATTGTAAGCAAGACCCTATTTTTTGGGAGTATTCTTGAGCATCCCTTAAGATGTACATAACCAAAGGACTACAATCCATTGGGAGCTGTTCATGGCCTAGAACAAGCAAAAAACTTGAATATCTGATTATGGGTTTTATTATGGGGTTTTTTGTGGATATGATTTCAAAGCATTTTTTATCTGATCTTGTTTCAGATAATGCTTTTACGCTATCGCGTGAATGTTACCTTATGAAAGTTGTACATGTTCTTTTTAATCATTTGTCTATTTTCTTCATATTTTGTTTCTCTCAGATTCTTCTTTTCCTTGAATTATCTTCATGATTCAAAAGAGAGAAATATTTGGAAAGAGAATTATACTAAAACGATAAGACAAGCTGAACTCCAAAAGTTCATACGTGAAGAATGAAAACAAGAGCAATAACATAGTCTTGAAAAGTAAAATTACGTAGCTTTTATTCATGTGATGGACCCACTATTTATAGGAATGTGTCAATATATAATTATACATCGTGACCTTACAGTACATGGGTGCGGCTGGAGCATCGTACTTTGTACAAAAAAAGGTGTCGACTAGAAACCTTAAGATTGAGTGATTATAAAGCTGGGTAGTCTCTTTGCTAAGTGAATATTTGTCAAAATTTCATAGAAACCATCCAAAAGATGGAGGGTTTGTTTACTCTTCCCGATCTAATACGAATTGGGAAGAATAAGCTCATTTAGGCAGTACCAATCAACTGGATTATTTAGTGGTGATTCTCATTTATCCATTAAGGGAACTCAGCTTCTTCGTTAAGATGAACTGGTCAGTTGAGTGTGCAGTCTGAGTGCATCCATGGTAGGCTATTGTGAGCCCTCACCACTTCTTTGGTTGTCCATGAGATTTATTTGTGATTTGTGTTGTCACATTTTTCTATTTGTGTGTGTGTGTGTATACTACAATAATTCCAACACAAATCTCGAGGAGATCAAACGACTATAAATAGAGGCGTGTGAATGAAGTCTGAGACTAAAGAATTAAAATTTTACTAGCAAGCAACCGATCAATTTTATGGCAGAATCGATTGACATAGAGATTTTACCGACGGAATCTTCTGGCCAATTGATCGATCAAACGAGAGAGCACAAACAAGTGAATGTGTACTATCAACTTACCAAATCTCCCTGAGCACCCTATAGTTGGACGACATAGCTAGTCGATGCAAAACATCAACTCACCGAAGCAAAATTTCACTTACATTCTAATGTAAGTTTTACTCAATAGACACATTGATTCAATTGTTTGGACAGTTCTAATAATTGTTCTTTCCTTTTTTGTTTATATTTTAAGACCCTTATAAATAGGAGGTCATGAAATCAAAAAAGGGACTTTTGGATCCTCACATCTGGAGTTCTCTCTCTCTTTCTTTTCTCTCATCTAAGCTATAAATCTCAGAGCATGTTTCAAAAGACAATTTATGATTCAACATCCTAAAAGGTGGTGCGATGAGCGTGGACATGCCACAAATGAGAAGCATAGAAAATTACGAAGGAAACCTTAACAAAGGGTTACAATGCTGATGGAATTCAATAGATAATTAGTGAACTCAAAAATCCAACAACAAGTTCAAGAGTTAAGGGAATAATTGATGGGTCAATTGAAGGTCTTACAACAAGCAATCTAGTGAAGGAATGATCAACTTTTGCTTCCCAAGGGTGAATCTAGAGGAACTTTCCATCAGGGGTCCCACTCGAGTGATAGTTGACAACTAACAGGTGAGTCAATAATCGAGTGACTGAAGGGGAAGGAGACTCCTAATAACTAGTCGGTAATCGAAGTACCTACTCAGTCTGCCCTTGATTATGCTTTCATCTGATAGATTTTGGAGGCTATACCACCGACAAAATTAAGGTTAACTCATCTAGATCCCTACAAGGGTAAAAGTGATATGACCAACCACATGTCCTCTTTCAAATTGCCAATCGACATACTGCATATTAGTGATGCAACGAAGTGTTACCTCTTCCTGAAGACACTCAAGAAGTCAACCATTTTGTGATTCCTCAACCTTAAAGTTGGTGTCATTCCAACTTTTATTGAATTCTAAAAGCTATTTGTGGCACACTTTGCTAACATATAGAATCCAAGGAAGAAGCCTTAGGCTCTGCTTCAGGTAAAGCAAGGTGAAAATGAAAGCCTTCATTCTTACATCAATTGATTCTAGAAAGAGATGATGGATATACAAGATTTGTAACCTTTAATTTCTCACACTCCTTTGACATCGAGGGTTAGAGAGGGGTGACTTAAGT
Organism: Phalaenopsis hybrid cultivar; assembly: GCA_002079205.1. Taxonomy (NCBI): domain Eukaryota; kingdom Viridiplantae; phylum Streptophyta; class Magnoliopsida; order Asparagales; family Orchidaceae; genus Phalaenopsis; species Phalaenopsis hybrid cultivar. The sequence continues at coordinate 4,344 of JXCR01078051.1, forward strand.
ACGAATTGAATCTACTCAAATGAAAATATTTCTCAAGCTAATGGAAATGGCCATAATGCACAGCCATTCTGAAGAGGTGATACACCAAAAATTTATGCATTTTTAGACCATACTTTATACTCATTTTTTGTGATATTATACTTTAAAGGAATGTATTTTTTATGTTTTATTACAAGTTGTTGATTTTAGGACTTGGAGCAAAAATGAAGAGAAAAAGGACGACATTTAGAGTCAAAATGAAATTTTTGAAGATTTGTTTAGCTCTGATAGCGTCAGACTAGGCGCCGACGGCGTCGTTTGACAGTGAGCACGTATTTTATTTACAGACCACTAGCGTTGACGACGCCATTGTTGGTGCCAACCCTATTTCTAGAAGATTCAACAAAATTGGACGCTTTTTGAAGAGTTTTAGGATGCACCTATTGGAAAACTGACCTTAGGCTCTACTTAGAGCCAAAATTGATCAGAAAAGACCCTTCTTCGCCCCCTTTCGTGCCTCTTTGCAACCTTGAACCACTTTCCACTTTCTTCCAGGTTATTCCACACCATTAGTCATTTAGTTCCTTTATAGCTTTGAGTTTTTATGGTGAGTTTAAGTGTGAATTCTTCTCTAAGAGTGTTGAAGAGGGAGAGAAGTGAGAGATTTCTTCTTCCTACATTTCCTAAGAGAGGCTACAAGGGATTTACTTTGAGAAAGAGTTTCAGATAAGTGTTGCTTGTTTATTATTATTGTATGAACTTTCTTTTATATATGAAATTTGTGTTTTATTATATCTTTCTCATGAAGTCTGAGTAGTTCACTTATCTTTTTCCCTACTATGAGATATGGTGAATGAAGAGATAATTTGGATGTGTCAATGTTAAAATATAAAATAAATTGTGATGGTTTTTCAACTCCGTTCTTAATTTACTTTTTGATTTGGCCAATTGAATTGTTAAAATATGTTGTGAAACCTATGATTAGGTAATTAAAGTATGAGTTCTACAATAAAGTGATAATCACATTTAATTCCATGAAGGAGTATTTCGTTCATGGAATTAAGTGCAAATAAATAGGAAAATATTCATTGTTAGGTGTACAATTGGAGATTTTTAGGGTGACAGACTAAAATCCCCAATTCGATCGTAGTATTTAAGAACAAAAGTTAGAGTTAGCCTTCAAGGGAAGGGAAGTGGGAGCTCTGGAGTGGAGTCAGTATCCTCCTAGCCTAGCCACAGATTTAGGGACTAAATCTGAGATTAGTCAATGATTTTCTATAACAGTGAATCAGAGTAGAGAATTAAAATTACTCATATTTGGCACAATACATATTTAAACCATTTATTTCATCTCATTTCACCAAAAACTCATTGTATTGGGAAAAATACTTTTTCATACTAGAAAACTTCATCACATAAACATAGTTTAGTAGTTACTGTTTTAAACTTTGCATTTAAATTTTACTAGTAGTTAATAATTTAGTTCTGATAGTATTTCAAACATTCAAAATTAGTGATAGTAATTTTGTTTTATTTCTTTGAATTTCCTAGTTAATTTATCACTTCAAATTTAAACCTTTATCATGGGATCGATATTTGGGACTTAAATAGAAAGTCTTATACTGTTTGATAATGATACATATACTTGCATTGAATCTCAATATTAAGTGTTTAACGTTTTCATTCATAAAATACCACATCAAAATTTTTGGCACTGTTGTAAAGCGGAGTCAACTTTATAAATTTTACACAACTATATTTTCCGGGATCAAGTTTTTGGCGTCGTTGTCGGGGAATGTAATGGTAAATTAAGTAGATTTGGTAAATTAGGAAATTTAGAGATAAAATATAAAAATTCAAAAAACATAATAAAATAAAAAATTTAAAAAAATATATAATTATATATATTTAAGATTATTTTTAAGAAATTTTTCTTTACATAATATATTTGCTTATCAAAATATTGGATCTAAGGATTTAGTACTTTACGATTCAGAATTAGAACTTACTATTAGAAAAATTCAAAAACAACAAAAAGAAATTAAAAATTTGAACAAAATAACGAATAAATTAGATAATCAAATAAATAAAAATCGACAAAGACCTTTAAAAGATTATGTTAATCCGACAACAGATGAACTTCACTTAGCTATTCAAAATCCTGATGTTGCTGCTAATTCATTTGAGTTTAAACCTGCTATTATTCAAATGGTACAAAATAATCAGTTTGAAGGAACACCTACTGAAGATCTTAACTTACATCTTGTTATTTTTCTTGAAATATGTGCTACTTTTAAATATATGGAGTGTCTAATGATGTTATTAGGCTTAGACTTTTACCTTTTTCATTAAGGGATAAAGCTAAAGCTTGGTTAAAATCATTAGCACATGGATCTATCAGAACTTAGGGAGAAGTATCACAAAAATTTTTGGCTAAATATTTTCCACCCACGAAAACCGCTAAGCTTAAAAACGATATTACATATTTTTTTTCAGTTTGAAGGGGAATCGATATATGAAGCCTAGGAAAGGTTTAAGGTTCTCTTGAAAAAATGTCCACACCATGCTTTACCAGATTGGTTATTAATTCAAACTTTTTTATAATGGATTAGTAGGATCACTTAGATTTGTTATAGATGTTGTTGTAGGTGGATCAATAATATCAAAACCTTTTGATGAAACATACTCTTTAATAGAAGAAATGACTACTAACAATTTTTAATGGCCCTCTGAATGGGTAAATCCTAAGAGAGTAGCTAGTATTCATGACTCTATGCAATGTCTATTTTAGCATCTCAAATTGCTGCTATATCAAAAAAGATTGATCAAATTGGAGTGAACTATTCTCAAATACCATCAGTATTAGAGGAAAATTCACTAGGGCAGATAATTGATACTCAATCATCTTATGAAACTTTGAATACTATAAATAATCGAAATAATAATCTCTATTCTAATTATTAAAACCCTAGATGGAAAAATCACCCTAATTTTAGTTAGAATAATTATAACAATTTAGTAAACCCCTTAAGAAATTTAAACAACCAAGGAAATCCTAATTATCGACCTTATTATCCTCCTGGATTTAACTCTAACCCTAACCCACAAGTTAAGGAAACGAAATTGATGATGGAAGAAGTAATATTGAATATGGGAAATCAAATACAAAATCAAGGGGCTGTTATAAGAATTATTGAAAATTAATTAGGACATATTGCTACTGCACTTAGTAACAGACCTTTAGAAAATCTTTCAAGTACCGTGCAAGTTAATCCAAAGATCAAAATAAGGAGCAAATTAAAGCTATTCAATTACGAAGTGGAAAAGAAGTTGAAACAATAATCCAAAGAGAAACTAAATTTGATGAGGATAAAGGAAGAGATTGAAAGTGGTCATAATGAAAACGAACAAATACAAGTTTCCTTTGAATAAACCACTACCTCTGTTTCCTCAATGATTGAAGCAAAAGAATAAAGACAAAAAATTTACAAAATTTTTGGAAATCCTTAAGAAGTTAATGATAAACATTCCTTTCATTGTGGCTTTGGAACAAATGTCAAGTTATGTGAAATTTATGAAAGATATACTAAATAAGAAAAGGAAGTTTGCAGATCATGAGACTGTTGCACTCAGTGAAGAGTGTAGTGCTATTATTCAAAAAAAGTTTCCTAAAAAATTAAAAGATCCTAGTAGTTTTACTATACCTTATGTAATTGGTGATAATTTTTTTGGAAAAGCCTTATGTGATTTAGGAGCGAGTATCAATCTTATGCCTCTATTGATTTTTAAACGTTTAGATTTAGGAGAGATTTTCCCTACTACTGTAACTCCTTATCTAGCTGATTGATCAATAACATATCCTAAAGACTTTATAAAAGATGTATTAGTAAAAGTGGTTAAATTTATTTTTTCTGTAGACTTTATAGTATTAGATATGGATGAAGATAAAGAGATTCCTATTATTTTGGGGAGACCATTTCTTGCAACAGGGAGAACTGTGATAAATGTGCAAAAAGGAGAATTAATAATGAGAGTTAATGATCAAGAAGTAATATTTAATATTGCATTTATGAAATATCATGCAATAGAAAAAGATAATAAATGTTTTAGGATGGAATACTGATTATCTCAGTAATGAGCAATTTAAGAAAGTGCTTGAAGAAAAATTAAGGCAAGAAGAATTTTGTGAGAATGAGAATGTAATAAAAGAAGAGAATTTAGATTATATTCAGGACAAATTTGAAACTTTAGATTAGTTGGAAAATAATAATAAAAATCTTATTCCTTCAAGTATTGAACCACCTGAACTGAAAGTATTACCTACTCATTTAAAATATGTTTTTTAGGAGATTCATCTACATTGCCTGTTATTATATCTTCGGAGTCAATTAAAATTCAAGAATAAAAATTAATAGAAATGTTGAAAAGATATAAAAAGGCTTTTGGATGGACTTTAGAAGATATTAAAGGAATTAGTCCTTCAATTTGTATGCACAGAATTCTATTAGATGATCAATATGAACCTAAAGCTGATCCTTAGAGGAGATTAAACCCAATAATGAAAGAAGTTGTTAAAAAAGAAATCTTAAAATGGTTGGATGCTGAAATTATATATCCTATATCAGATAGTGCTTGGGTGAGTCCAATTCACTGTGTTAAAAAAAAAGGAGTGACCGTTGAAGTAAATGAGAAAAATGAATCAATTTCAATAAAACAAGTTGTTGGTTAGTGAATTTGTATGGACTATAGAAAATTAAACATGGCCACCAGGAAAGATCACTTTTTCTTACCCTTTCTAGACCAAATGTTGGATAGATTGGTTGTAAACAAATTTTACTGCTTTTTAGATGGATATATCAGTTATCATCAAATTCCAATTGCTCTTGAGGATCAAGAGAAAACAACATTTATAAGCCTTTATGGAGCATTTGCTTTTCGTAGAATGCCTTTTGGACTTTGCAATGCACCTGCGACATTTTAAAGATGTATGATGTCAATTTTTAGTAATTTGATTGAACATGGAATTGAAGTATTTATGGATGATTTCTCTGTATTCGGGACTTTATTTGAATTATGTTTAAATAATTTAGAAAAAGTTCTAGAATTATGTGAAAAAATCAACCTAGTACTAAATTGGGAAAAATGTCAATTTATGGTTGCAGGAGAAATTGTACTTAGGCATAAAATTTCTAAAAATGACATGAAAGTAGATCCTGCAAAAATTTAAGTTACTGAAAAATTACCACCTCCTACTATGGTTAGACTGGTAAGAAGTTTTCTAGTACATGTTGGTTTCTACAGGCGTTATATAAAAAAAAATTCAAAAATAACTAGGCCATTATGCCAGCTTTTAGAAAAGATACAAAATTTGATTTTAATGAAGATTGCATCATAACATTTGAATTATTGAAAGAAAAATTAATCACTGCACCTATAGTAGTTCCACCTGATTGGGAGAAATCATTTGAAATAATGTGCGATGTTAGTGATTATGTTATCGTAGTTGTTTTAGGACAAAGGCACAACCAAGTTTTTAAAGTAATATATTATGCTAGTAAAACTCAAAATGATACTCAAATTAATTACACTACTACTGAAAGAGAATTATTGGCTATTGTCTATGCCTTTGATAAATTTAGTCCTTACTTAATTGGAACCAAATGTATAGTGCATACAGATCATTCTGCTATCAAATACTTGATGCAAAAGAAGGATGTCAAACCAAGATTAATTAGATGAATACTTCTGTTGCAAGAGTTTGATTTTATTGTAGTTGATAAAAAGGGAAATGATAATCAAATAATTGATTATTTGTCTAGACTACAAAAAGAAATATTAACTAATTTTGCAAATTAAATTTTAGAAAATTTCCCTGATGAACAATTATATAATATTGATGAAATAAATATACCGTGGTATGTCGATATAGTAAATTATATTGTAAGTGATATTCTACCACCAGATATTAAGAATCAACAATTAAAAAAAATTATATATGATTCAAAATTCTATTTTTGGGATGGCCCATATTTATATAAATAATGTAAAGATCTAATTATTAGAAGGTGTGTTCCTTATGAAGAAACTTAACAAATAATTAAAAGATGTCATAATTTTGAATTTGGAGGACATTTTGGAACAAATAGAACTACATATAAAATTTTGCAAGCTGGATTTTATTAGTCTACTCTTTTTAGAGATGTTAATGAATATATTAAAACATGCGATCGATGTCAGCAAGCAGGAAATATTTCTAGAAGAAATGAAATGTCTCTAAATTACACATTGGAAGTTGAAATTTTTGATGTTTGGCGATTAGATTTTATGGGACCATTGATGCCTTCATTTGAAAATTTATATATATTGCTTGTTGTTGATTATATGTCCAAAAGGATTGAAGCTATTGTTGTACCTAAATGTGATGCTCAGAGTGTTTCTGAATTTTTAAATAAAAAAAATTATACAAGATATGGAATGCTGAGAGTAATTATTATAGATGGAGGATCTCATTTTAGGAATAAGAGAATCGAGAAATTAATTAAAAAAATATGATCTTATGCATAGATTCTCTACTGTTTATCATTCTCAGACCAACGATCTAGCAGAGATTAAATTGTAAAATAAAATGAATTTTATAAAAAGCTGTAAATTCCTATAAATTGGATTGATCTGCTAGATTAGATACTACATTATGGGCATACATAACTACTTATAAGACTCCTATAGGAATGTCCCCATATAGATTTATTTTTGGAAAAACATGCCACTTACCAGTAGAATTAGAGCATAAAGCATTTTGAACTATTAAAGAATTTAATTTTAATCTAAAAGATGCTAGTGAGAAAAGATTATTGCAACTCAATGAACCTGAGGAGATTAGAAATGAAGCATATGATAATGCAAAAATCTTTAAAGTGAAAATGAAAATATGACATGATCGGAAGATTATTAAAAAGAAGTTTGAACCTGGATAAGAAGTTTTATTATATAATAAAAGATTGAGACTATATCCAGGAAAACTAAAATCTAGATGGTTAGGACCATTTAAAGTGATTAGAGTCTATTATTATGGAAATATTGTTATTAAAGTCAATGGGTATCGATTGAAACATTATTATGAAGGACACATGCCACAATTTAAAGAAACTTTGATGTTAAGTCATCTTGATTAAACAATGGTACGTCGGGCTGACGACGTTAAACCAAGTGCTTCGTGGGAGGCAACCCATATATAAATCTATATATATTTATATATTAATATTTTGTTTAATAAGTATTTTTAGGAAATAATAATATTTTTAATTCCTACACAATTTTATAAATCATAAATTAAAACAAATATTGGTATTGGAGGAAAAAATTAGAATCAAATTGAACAAAAAAAATAAAATACACTATTTTGGCCTTTGGCGCCGATNGAAAAATATTGGTATTGGAAGAAAAAATTAGAATCAAATTGAACAAAAAAATAAAATACGCGATTTTGGCCTCTGGCGCCGATGACACCCGTCTATATGGACCATGGTGTTGACAGCGCCATCGGGAGCACCGACGGCGTCCCGAGCAGTTTCGTGCTTTCAGTGCAAATGTGGTGGACTTTGATAGGATTACGCTTCTAAATAACCTCCTAGAGGTGTTTTTAAAGACCTTAAAACTGCCTTGGACGACTAGAAACTTCTAAATTTTGAATTCCATGGCTTCCAATTCCAGAAATACTTCAAAGTATGGAGTTTTCAATAGAAGAAAGTTTATCAGTTTTGATTCACAGAGATTATACGACAAAGTCAATACAAACAAGATACTTAACAAGAAAAGAGGCTTTGTCAATCATGGATTGAGTAATCCAAGTTCACATATTGAGAAAATCATTGTACAGAAACGTTGGGAAGTTCTGTGCTATATGACCAAAGAAAAATATGTTGAGATTTTCATACCTATTTTACACTGATTTTGATGATATTGCACTCTTAAAAAAGGTATTTTTGATGTTTTATTGCAGGAATGATGAATTAGGGTCATTGGAGCAAAAAGATAAAGGGTATTTTTGATGTTTTGTTGCAAGCATGATGAATTATGGTGATTGGAGCAAAAAGATGCAAAAACGAGCGAATTTGGAGCGAAAAGGACCAAAATATGAAGATTTGGCGCCGACGACGAGATTTTCCCGAGAGTTCAAATCAAATATTTTAGAAGGCCCACCGACGGCGCCCTCTAGTCCACTGACGGTTAGATCGATGGTTATCTCAACAGGTGCATTGAATGTGGACGATTTTTGAAGGGATGCTTAGGCAACTCTTGGAAAAACTCTTCTACAACTTTAAGAGAAGACTTTGGCCAAAAATAGGGCAAGTGTTGGGAGAGTGTGGAGAGTGTGTAGAGTGTAGAGAGTTTAATTTAGGATTAGACTGTGAGAAATTCTTCGAGAGATTGTAAGAGTGGAGGGAAAGTGAGAGATTTCTTCCTCCTTGCAATATTATGAGGAATTCTTCGAGAAATTGTAAGAGTGGAGGGAAAGTGAGAGATTTCTTCCTCCTTGCTCGTTTCGAAGGGAATTGCTTGTGTTGTAAAGAAAGGAAGAGATTCAGAGGAACTTCAAGGAGTGTTCTTGGGGAGAAATTAGAATTTTGTGTGTTGTAAAGAAAGAAAGAGATTCAGAGGAACTTCGAGGAGTTTGCTTGTGGAGGAATAAATTCTGTGTGCTGTAAAGAAAGGAAGAGATTCAGAGGAACTTCGAGGAGAGTTCTTGGGGAGAAAGAGATTGTAAGAGTGGAGGGAAAGTGAGAGATTTCTTCCTCCTTGCTGCTTTGAAGAGGAAATGTGTGTTGTAAGGAAAGGAAGAGATTCAGAGGAACTTCGAGGAGTTTTCTTGGAGAGAAATAGATTGTAAGAGTGGAGGGAAAGTGAGAGATTTCTTTCCGTAGAGTGTAACAATTGTGAGGAATTCTTCAAGAGATTGTAAGAGTGGAGGGAAAGTGAGAGATTTCTTCCTCCTTCCACTTCGAAGAAGAATTCTGTGTGCTGTAAAGAAAGAAAGAGATTCAGAGGAACTTCGAGGAGCGCTTCCGAAGGGAATTGCTTGTGTTGTAAAGAAAGGAAGAGATTCAGAGGAACTTCAAGGAGTGTTCTTGGGGAGAAATTAGAATTTTGTGTGTTGTAAAGAAAGAAAGAGATTCAGAGGAACTTCGAGGAGTTTGCTTGTGGAGGAATAAATTCTGTGTGCTGTAAAGAAAGGAAGAGATTCAGAGGAACTTCGAGGAGAGTTCTTGGGGAGAAAGAGATTGTAAGAGTGGAGGGAAAGTGAGAGATTTCTTCCTCCTTGCTGCTTTGAAGAGGAATCGTGTGCTGTAAAGAAAGGAAAAGATTCAGAGGAACTTCAAGGAGTGTTCTTAAGGGAATTGCTTGTGTTGTAAAGAAAGGAAGAGATTCAGAGGAACTTCAAGGAGTGTTCTTGGGGAGAAATTAGAATTTTGTGTGTTGTAAAGAAAGAAAGAGATTCAGAGGAACTTCGAGGAGTTTGCTTGTGGAGGAATAAATTCTGTGTGCTGTAAAGAAAGGAAGAGATTCAGAGGAACTTCGAGGAGAGTTCTTGGGGAGAAAGAGATTGTAAGAGTGGAGGGAAAGTGAGAGATTTCTTCCTCCTTGCTGCTTTGAAGAGGAAATGTGTGTTGTAAGGAAAGGAAGAGATTCAGAGGAACTTCGAGGAGTTTTCTTGGAGAGAAATCGTGCGATGTAAAGAAATGAAGAGATTCAGAGGAACTTCAAGGAGTGTTCTTGGGGAGAAATTTAGAATGTGCTGTAAAGAAAGGAAGAGATTTAGAGGAACTTCAAGGAGTTTGCTTGGGGAGAAATTAGAGATACTGTAAAGAAAGAAAGAGATTTAGAGGAACTTCGAGGAGTGTTCTTGGGGAGAACTTAGAGATTCTCCTTGCTACTTCGAAGAGGAATTCTGTGTGTTGTAAAGAAAGGAAGAGATTCAGAGGAACTTCCTTGCTACTTCAAAGAGGAATTTTGTGTGCTGTAAAGAAAGGAAGAGATTCAGAGGAACTTTGAGGAGTGTTCATGGGGAGAAATTAGAGATAAGTTATTTACTTGTTGTAGTTTGTATGACTTTGATTTTAGCTTCAAAGAGGAATTCTGTGTGTTGTAAAGAAAGGAAGAGATTCAGAGGAACTTTGAGGAGTTCCTTGCTGCTTCGAAGAGAAATTCTGTGTGCTGTAAAGAAAGGAAGAGATTCAGAGGAACTTCAAGGAGTTTTCTTGGGGATAATTAGAGCTAAGTGTTATTTACTTGTTGCAGTTTTTATGACTTCTTTTATATATAAATTTCGAGTTTTGTCGTATCTTCCCCATGAGTTTTGAGTAGTTTTCTTTGTCTTTCTCCTTGTCTTGAGATTTTGTGAAATGGTGATTTGAATTGGTTGAGTTATGAAAATGTAAAGAAGTTGTAATGATCTTTTCACTTTGATCTTAATTTACTTTCAATGTTTCCAATTGATTTGTTAAAATATGTTTGAGTTTTACAACTAAAGTGAAGATTACATCAAATATTAAGGGAGGTCAAAGTCCTTGGAAGTTGGATGCAAATAAATAGGGAAATAAAATTATCGGGCGTAGAATTGGAGATTTTAGAGTGACAGACTAAAATCTTCCAATTTGGTCCTATCGTTTGGGTACTGAAGTGTAGATGTTAGCCCTCAGGGGAGGGGAACGCAATTTGGTCCTATCATTTGGGTGCTGAAGTGTAAATGTTAGCCCTCATGTGAGGGGAACGTGGGATCAGGGCATAGAATTGGAGATTTTAGAGTGACAGACTAAAATCCTCAATTCGGTCCTATCGGTTGGGTCAATTTAGTCCTATCGTTTAGTGCTGAAGTGTAGATGTTAGCCCTCAGGCAAGGGGAATGTGGCAGCTCCAAAGTGAGAGCCGGTATCCTCCCAGCCTAGCCGCAGATTCAGTAAACAAGCATATGATTAGTCGCTGGTATCCTCCCAGCCTAGCCGCAGATTCAGTAACCAAGCATAGGATTAGTCAATGTTCTTTACAGTATCCTCCCAGCCTAGCCGCAGATTCAGTAAACAAGCGTAGGATTAGTCAATGTTCTTTATAACTGGACCAAAGAGTGAAGAATATGATTGCTCCTATTTGGCACATACAATATTTAATGCATCTCATTCCTTTACACCTGGACCAAAGGGTAAAGAATAGGTTTGCTCCTATTTGGCACAATCAAATTTGAATTGATTCACTTTAATTTCTTGATAAGGAGAAGGATGCCTTCTTATATATTGAATTTCATATTAGAAACTTTATTAGTAGAATTAGTTATTTAAGAGTTATAAAATTACATATTTATTAAATTGCCGAACCTTCATTGGTATAATTAGTTATTTAAGAGTTATTAAAATTACATATTTATTTCAATTGCCTTCTTCATTAGTATCATTAGTTATTTAATAGTTATTAAAATTACATAATTATTTCAATTGCCTAATAGATGACAGATAAGCAATTTGAATTATATTGTTGTGATTAAGTGTTGATTTTCTAAAATCTTAGTTCCAGATAAGCAATTTAAATTATATTGTTGTGACTAAGTATTAATTTTCTAAAATCTTAGTTTGTAGCCTCTAATATTACTCCCTGTGGGATCGATATCTGGACTCCATTAGAGCCCTTGTATTTCTTGAGCGATACATATACTTGCGTTGATAAGTGTGACTTTACCATTATTGAATCTTTTATATATACATCTTTATCGAATCTATAACCGTTGTCAAATTTTTGGTGTAGTTGTCGAGGAATTAAATCTTCTAGCAGCAGTATTAAATTCTTGTATTTTTAAGCATATATAAAGTCGCTGTCAAGTTTTTGGCGTCGTTGCCGGGGAAGTAAACAAGAATCATAATTAGAGTACTTAAACTGCAACTTATTTTCATTTTTAGCTAACTGTTTTTCTGTGTACTGATTTCAATTGTATGCGTAAATTTGGACTTGAAAATCTTATACCCTACGATTTGGAATTAAAACGCACTATTAGAAGAATTAGAAAATTAAGAAGAGAACCTAGAAATCCTAACACAATGGAAAACAACGTGAACAATTAAGGAATAGAAAATGAACACCAACCTAGATCTCTACGAGATTATGCAAATCCTACAACAGATGAAATTCACTTATCTATCCAAAATCCTGATGTACTAATTCATTTGAGCTTAAACCTACTATTATCCAAATGGTACAAAATAATCAATTCAAAGGTACACCAAATGAAGATCCTAATTTAAATCTTAAACCTGCTATTATCCAAATGGTACAAAACAATCAATTCGGAGGTACACCAAATGAATGCTTAAACCTGCTATTATCCAAATGGTACAAAATAATCAATTCAGAGGTACACCAAATGAAGATTACAGCAGATGAGATTCACTTATCTATCCAAAATCCTGATGTAGCTGCTAATTCATTTGAGCTTGAACTTGCTATTATCCAAATGGTACAAAACAATCAATTCGGAGGTACACCAAATGAAGATCCGAACCAAGACCCTTAAGAGACTATGCAAATCCTACGGCAGATGAAATTCAGTTATCTATCCAAAATCCTGATGTAGCTGCTAATTCATTTGAGCTTAAATCTGCTATTATCCAAATGGTACAAAATAATCAATTTGGAGGTACATCAAATAAAGATCCTAATTTACACCTCGCTAGTTTTTTAGAACTTTGTGCTACCTTTAAATATGAAGTTTCAAACATTGTTGTTAGACTTAGACTTTTTCCTCTTTCACTTAGTGATAAGGCTAAGATGTGGTTAAATTCGTTAGCACCTGGATCTATTAGAACTTGGGGAGAACTTTCACAGAAATTTCTATCCAAATATTTCCCTCCATCCAAAATTGCTAAACTTAGAAATGACATAACATCATTTGTCAGATTGATGGAGAGTCAATATATGAAGCTTGGGAGAGATTTAAAGATCTTCTTAGAAAGTTCCCTCATTATTCGTTACCAGATTGGTTGATAATTCAAACTTTTTATAATTGATTAGTGGGATCACTTAGATTGATTATAGATGTTGCGACTGGTGATTCTTTAATGTCAAAACCTTTTGATGAGGCTTATTCGTTAATAGAAGAGATGACTACCAAAAATTTTCAATGGATGGTTCTTTAATATAAAAACCTTTTGATGAGGCTTATTCATTAATAGAAGAGATGGCTACCAACAATTTTCAATGGCTAATGTCAAATCCTTTTGATGAGGCTTATTCATTAATAGAAGAGATGACTACCAACAATTTTCAATGGCCCTCGAAAGGGTAAATACTAAAAGAGTAGCTAGTATCCACTATTCTGATTCAATATCTATGTTAGCTTCGTTGATTGCTGCAATATCAAAGAAATTAGATCATTATAGAATGAATTATTCTCAAACACCTACTATGATGGAAGAGAATTCATGTGGGCAATTTGTGGATGTTCAACCTTTGTATGAGACATTAAATGCTATTAATAATAGACCCAACAACCCTTATTCGAACTATTAAAACCCAGGTGTTGACCTCACTTTTGGTTGAGGTCTAGAAAACTTCTTTAGTAGCCTAGGTCTAGC
>JXCR01078056.1:7840-43535 GCA_002079205.1 Phalaenopsis hybrid cultivar
AAATTTTCTTGATAATTGAGGGTTTTTTACTAACATTATAATCAAAATATGAATATTCATTATATTCTCGATTCGACATTTCTACCATCAATTCATGGAGTGTTTTATGATTCATAATCTTCCTAAAAGATCTTACCAAATCCTTCCTGTCAACTGTGCCAAAAATTTGGTCCGTCCTGCAATTACACAGTAATTTAGCTTCCAGAAGATGACCAAAAACTTAATTAATTTATATTTAGTAGTTAGTGTGTAAAATCTAAATGTTATAAAATTTGAAAAAAGTTTACACACTAGGAGTACTACGCAAGTATATGTATCATTTCAAGTAATATAGGATTTTCTTTTAAGACCCCTATATCGATCCCACAGAGAAGCGAGGCAAGAAGTACCTTAGGCTAATTCTAGTCTACTACTATCAAGCCTTAGTTTGGAATGTCGATTAAAGTGATTTTTCTAACAACTACTTTTAAATGAAAATCTTAAATATAAAGATAACTTTTCTGGATATAAAGATAACTTTTGGATAAATTGGTTTGGAGAATTTTGAGATGTTAAAAACTAAGCTTCTCGTGCAATGACCTAAATAAGTTGTAGGAATGAAATGTTTAAAATATAATATTGTCAGTGACAAATAGGAGCATACCTATTCTTGACTCCCTCCCGGTGCTACCTAGAGTTTTTCACCAACTTGTGTAGTAGCGCTGAATAGATTTTGGCCACTCACTTTCAGATACCCACTATACTCTCTCTATAAGACCCACTAGGGATTCTCATAATCTAAACTCTAGACTGAATTGATAAAGAATCTAGCCGGTCACCCTAGAAACATTAATTTTATGACCATCAAAACATATCTCCCTATCCATTTGCACTCCCCCCTTGAACAATCATAATGGCTCTTTCAAAAGACAAGTGTGGTACTCACTAATTGGGTAAAATCATAGCCCTTCCGAGTCATTATGTTTTGCAATAGATTTTAATCTCACAAGTGATCAATTTGCAAACTCAACTAAAAGCTAGTAAAAATACTATCAGATTAATAAAATAAGAGAATTTCTAAGCAAATCTAAATTCTTGAACATGCGTCTATTTCATTGTCAAAGAAAATTAAACTGAAGATAATGGCATAAGCAATAAAAGGATTGATAGAATTAAGTAATAAAGTATGTGTCAACAAGGAACATATGTCTACCTACCCTCTTTTGAGTGTAAATGTATGCTTACTATTCTATTAGTTTTATGCAACTATCTGTCACATAGAATCATCTAATAGAAATAGATCATTAAATTATATTTCCTAAAAGGTTGCATTGTCATCTAAACTATTTTATTCGCCAACTGGTCAATGTGAGTGCACTCAAGTTGCAAGATCACTTCTCTCCTGAGTCTTAGTTTCACATTCAACTAATTTTAATATAACTTATTGCCACTTAAGCTATGTCAATAAAGCAAAGGAGATATCACTCATCATATGAAAATAAAAATAATTTTATCATGATACAAATTTTCTTACACATGCCACTACTTCATATTAAAAGAAAAGAGTAAGGAAAACTACTTAGGAAGCATGGATAAAACACCATAGAAAACTTCATTTAAATCAAATAAAATCCACTAAAAAGTGTTTACAATATTTACAAGATAATGAATAATACAATACTTAGCTTTTTCCCTCTGAAAGAAAGAAGAATAATCTCTCCAACAAAGTCTCTTACCGATTCATGCACCACTCATACTTCCTTGCTCATATCTCATAAAATCCCTCACAAATCTCTCCATAAATTATGAAAATCTACATCTCCATAATCACACCAAAATCCTCCTAAGACATTTCTTAGTTACTTCTCTTAAAACTTCTCTAATCTCCCCGCATGAGAGCTTCAAGCCCCTCTATTTAAAGAGAAGCCAAACACTTCTTTTTTCTAAAAGACACACCCCTTCACTCCAAGAGACACATCTTTTCATCAAAAAGATTTTCAAAGTATCTAGATTCATTGAATCACTCCATGGGGCATGCAAGTTGCCTAGAAGCTTCCAGAAAATCTCAGAATGACCCGAAATCATCAAAAATCATCTCGGGTGCGATAGCGCTAGAATCAGTGTTATAGCTTCTATTTCTAGCCGAGACTAGTGCTATGGTGCAAGTTTGGGTGTTATAGTTCCACCCTATGCATAGCTACACCATTTCACCCTGTTTCACTCCATTTTAACTCCATTTCGCCCCGTTTTTTGGCTTCGTTGCCTCCAGATTGGTATACCTACAAGATTGACATGAAAACAACATTTCCTTAAAGAGTATTTTTTTTCAAAAATATATGATAAATATGAAGAAGGTTAAGGATAGAAAAAGACTTCAAAATGTGTCACGTCAGAATTTTCTTCCCTGTTCGATTTTGCTCCAAATTGCATTGTTTTTGCTCCATTTTCTTCAAAAATCCATTCCTTGTACTTAAAAACAAAAACATGCAAAATACCTTCCTTTAAAGTGTAATATCATAAAAAAATATGCATGAAATAATCATGAAATGTAAATTAAAAATAGGTAATTTTAAGGTGAATCACCTTCGACTGGGAGAATTTCGTCCGTGGTTTTCTCCTGACGGCAATTACCTCAACTACCTTCTCCTTTTCAACTTCTTTGATGCCCAATGCCTCTTAGAGTTTCTTGATCATAGGATCAAAATTTTTTGGAACTAAAAATTGTCAGCCTTTGATACTAGTACCGTCAATAGATGGATTCCTCAATAAGCTCTTTCGCTTTAATCTCCATCGCATCTAACAAAATGATTATGATCCCCATTTGCCCAAGCAGGATCCGACCAAAAAAACATCTTCTATTCCTTAATTTTATTTTTTAGGCCCAACAATTGGAACTTATAACTGGTCGAGACTTGAACAATACCATCTCAGCTAACCCTGAAAGCAAACATGTAGATGAAGAGGTTCGTTGACCAAGGGATCTCCAACTAATGGCAAAAGACCACATAGGTCATTATCACTACTATAGATTTAGGAAGAATCTAAGGAGGGTTAATTCTACAATAATTGAACATAGCCCACAACTCCGTGCATAGTGGTAACCAAGTACACAAAAAAGTTAATCACAGTAGAACACAGGATTATTCTCAAAGCAATCAATTGTTTGATCCTGATTCCTCACTAACTAAAGTTTCACCATTGAGTCAAACACTAAATCAACCTTTAGGTTGGCCACATCTTCTACGATCAATGTGGTCACCTCACTTACAGAAATCATGTCGAAAAGCTTAGGGGAGAATCTAGAAGCCATCACAAGGGAGAGAAGAGATGGAAGGAATGAAAGAAGAAAGAGCTTGGAGGGAGAAGAGTTTAGTGTAGCAAAAATTTCTACACTCAGACCCATTTATAGGGATTGAGAGCAAAATTTAAAGAGACATTACACTTTGATATGTTGAGAAGCACATTGATAGAATTCACACCATACATTAGACATGGTTTGAGGAAACATTTAAATTTTATTTAAAAAAATATAAATATTTACAAAGGTCAGTCTAAATAAAATATTTTATAAAGGAGTCTTCTACCGCTTCAGCGGAGACAAAGCCTCGTTGAAGCAAGCTCCTGAATACAACTTCTCCCTCTAGCCTAAATTGGTCCACCAATTTAATCTCATTATGGATTTGATTCATGGAAAGTGGCCAACAACTTTGTTCAAATAGATAACGTCTCACCACTAAATTGAGCAATCTCCCCTTCCATCCTCTTAACACAAGTTTGCAACTCTCGCATAGATTCATTGACAGCATCTGTGTGAAGTAATTAGCCACATCATCAATCTGAAGCCCAAGGGATCTCAAGGATAATGCCAAGCAACCACCACTTACCTCTTGAAAAATCCCTAAAGGATTGGTCACGTGTCTCTCACAATCTCCAATCGGTTGTCGATCACCCCTAATC
This sequence comes from Phalaenopsis hybrid cultivar, assembly GCA_002079205.1. Classification (NCBI taxonomy): domain Eukaryota; kingdom Viridiplantae; phylum Streptophyta; class Magnoliopsida; order Asparagales; family Orchidaceae; genus Phalaenopsis; species Phalaenopsis hybrid cultivar. The sequence continues at coordinate 11,777 of JXCR01078056.1, forward strand.
TACCCTTGGATTTCCGCCACAAGGTCAACAACCGGAGCAACATCAACACCTAACAAAGGCAAGCCTCCCTTGAAATCCATCAACGTTTGGAGACATGCACCAAAAGGATAGTATGAAAGAGATTTAAAGAACAAAAAATTAGTCACAACACTTCATAACAAGTGTTTGGCCCCAAAGGATAGAGGTTGTTGATATATACTCCTCACCAATTAATGTTGGGGTGCTAATTATTTCCCATGCCACTGGCTGCAACTCAACCTCCACTTCTATTGGTGCCCCTGATTGTTCCAAAGCACCAGGAGCACCAGGAGCTCCAGGGCCAGCAACACTAGCCAGTAGAGCTAGTTTTGCAGTGGTCTGTACATTGTGTCTACCCTCATTATCCTTCAAGGTTTTCTCTTGTTGATGATCACCAGGGTCTCCCAAAAACTCCACCTGATTGTGCATATTAAGTTCAGGTTATTTCCTCTTCTTCAATCTTCCACTCATAAGAAGAGGCGAAGCACTCATTTTATCAAGAAACAGGAGAAGATATCTTTATTGAAGTGACCCTGAGCCCTCATGCCAGACATGATGATGGTTGAAGTTCACTAAAGGAGGGCCAAAATGATAGAGCACTCTTGAACCTATCTATATGGGACATGGGCACAAAAATTCATGGAGTATTATTAGTTTGTGTTGGTTGAACTGATCTAAAGTGAGATTCAAAATAAATCAAGTTAACTGAGATTAGGTTGATTTTCCTTTGAGTTACCTTTAAACTCGTTAAACCAACCACATGTTAATAGGATTAACCCATATTTTAAGAATACATCAGGTTAAGCTAAACTAATTCAATTTAAACCTCTAGGTTATATCAAATTTAAGTTAATTAGGCTTACATGAGGTTTGAATTAATTTTGACTTAAGTTTTCTGTAAGTCTGAGTTAGGTTAGACTTAAATTAATCCTTGATTAATCTAAGGTTAAGGATTAGATCACATTTAAAGTAGAATCTCAAATTGGGTTAATCCGACTAGGGTCGGGCTGACCCAAAGATAGAGATAAACCAAGTTGGATTGTGCTATCTCAATGTTTTAATTAATTTGAGTTAGCTTGGCTTAAGTTGGGTTGACCCGATAGTTCATTTGATTTGGTCTAGATCCAAGTTAACTTAGACTTAGACCAAATCCAAATATAGTTTGAATTAAGTCTTAGTTAGGTTAAACTTAGGTTATATCTAGATTAGGCTAGATCTAAAAGGAATTTAATTTGAACCAAGTCTAAACTAGATTAGTCTTAGGTTAGGTCTAGATTAATTTAGACCTGAAGAAGGTTCAACTTGAATTATGTCTAAATTAAGTTAGACATATGGCTTTGGTTCAAACTTATGTTCAACTTAGGTTGAACCTAAGGTTTAGGTTGGCTTAAGTTCAATTTAGGTTGAACCAAAGGTTTAAGTTGACTTAGGTTCAATTGGGTTGAACCTAAGGTTTAAGTTGACTTGCGTTCAATTTAGGTTAAACCTAAGGTTAAGAATGGTATAATTTAAATTACCTTAAGCAATGTTAAAGATTGACTAAGTCTAATTTAAGTAAGACCTAATAAGTTAATTAGGTCCATTATGGGTAAAACCAAATTAGGGTTAAGGTTTATTAAGTCTAACTTAAGTAAGACTTAATAGGTTAAATATGTCTAATAGAGGTTAAACCTAATTAGGTTTATAGGTTATTTAAGTTAAATTTAAGTGAAAATTAATTATTTAATTAAGTCTAATATAGGTTAGACCTAATTAGGTTTAAAGGTTAATTAAGCCTAATTTGGGTAAGGCTTAATAGCTTAATTAGGTATAAGATGGATTAGACCTAATTAGCGTTTAAATGTATATTAAGCCTAATTTAGGTAATGTTTAATAATTAACTACATATAAGATGAATTACACCTAATAGAGTTTAAACCTTAATTAAGCCTAATTTAGATAAGGCTCAATAGATTAACTTGGTCAAAGATGGATTAGACATAATTAGGATTAAAGGTTAATTAAGCCTAATTTTAGGTAAGGCTAAAAGATTAATTAGTTCTAAGATGGATTAGACCTTATTAGGGTTTAAAAGTTAATTAAGCCTAATATAGGTAAGGCTAGATATATTAATTAGGTCTAAGATGGATTAGATCTAATTAAGGTTTGAAGGATAATTAATTCTAATTTATGTAAGGCTAAATATATTTATTAGGTCTAAGACGAATTAGACCTAATTAGGGTTTAAATGTTAATTAAGTCTAATTTAGGTAAGGATAAATATATTAATAGGTCTAAGATGGATTAAACCTAATTAGGATTTAAAGGTTAATTAAGCTTAATTTAGGTAAGTCTTAATAGATTAATTAGGTCTAAGATGGTTTAGAACTAATTAAGATTTAAAGGTTAATTAAGCCTAATTTAGGTAAGGCTTAATAAATTAATTTGTTCTAAGATGGATTAGATTTAATTAGGTATTAAAAATTAATTAAACTTAATTTAGGTAAGGCTTAATAAATTAATTAGTTCTAAGATGGTTTAGAACTAATTAAGATTTAAAGGTTAATAAAGCCTAATTTAGGTAAGACTTAATCTCAACGTATGAGACTTAGTTGATTCTAATGTGACTATAACCAACGCATAAGGTTTGGCTCAAGTTTGGTTAGCCACTAGTTTATAAGTTGGGTCTAATCTAATTGGGTTAAGTTCAAATTGATTGAGCTCAATACTTGTTCCAGATTAGACCAAACCCTAATCGCAGATGTGTGTGAGCATGGTCAGGTATGACAATGATATTAGNAACTTAATTTCAACGTATGAGATTTAGTTGATTCTAATGTGACTATAACCAACACATAAGGTTTGGCTCAAGTTTGGTTAGCCACTAGTTTCTAAGTTGGATCTAATCTAATTGGGTTAAGTTCAAATTGATTGAGCTCAGCACTTGTTCCAGATTAGACCAAACCCTAATCGCAGATGTGTGTGAGCATGGTCAGGTATGACAATGATATTAGCCTCCTAGGGTTAGAGTCTATTTTGTGCTAAAGTGTTATTTTCCACTTTCTTTTTTTTTTTTACCATCCTACCCCCTAGATCTCTAAATTTTCATTTAAAAATTTTTAGGGACTAACAATTGTAATTTTGAGGTTAACTTTATNTACTTTCTTTTTCTTTTTACCATCCTGCCCCCTAGATCTCTAAATTTTCATTTAAAAATTTTTAGGGACTAACAATTGTAATTTTGAGGTTAACTTTATCAAGCTAAGTTTTTCTATCCAATATCCATTTTTAATTTTTAATTTTTTGATTTTTTTATAATTATTTTTAAAAATAATTACAAAAGTGATGGAAAATAGGTCTTTTTCATTTTAAATTTATCCCCTTATCTTACAAAATCAGAGAGGATTCTAAAGGGTATTGGGAATAATCCATGCAAATTTCATAATATTTGGATTAATACATAATTTTTAATAATTAAAATACATCAGAGAGTATTTAATAAATTTAAAATTAAATACAAGTTAATTATTTTCAATTTTATTTTTATTATTTTCTCCTTAGACTACTAAATTCAGGGTATTTTCTTTTTACTTTTGTGATTTTTTCTAGAAAAAAATAAATTTTTGAAGTTTATTAAGTTTTTTTGGATTTAAATAAATAAAAAAATCCCTATTTTCCTATTTATCCAACGCGGTGCCACGTCCTTCCTCGGCAGCTCTGAAGTCCACGCGACAGAACGCTTTCCACATGGGTGCTAAGGAGGCCCATGCTTTAAATCTTCTTTGTATGGATAGATTGGCGGTTTGACTTAATCGACGTTGTTATTTCCGATACACGGAAATGAGCGACATCAAATTATCGTTCCAATTGGACGATTAACTTATAACCCTTCANGTTTAAATCTTCTTTGTATGGATAGATTCGCGGTTTGACTTAATCGATGTTGTTTATTTCCGATACACGGAAATGAGCGACATCAAATTATCGTTCCAATTGGACGATTAACTTATAACCCTTCATATTTAAACCATAAGATATGTTTGGATCCTTCACCAAATCTAACGAAATTTGTTTTTAAAGCTTCATTGCACTTAGAAAAACGCATCTATATGGCTAATGAAGCATGGTGTAATACTTTTCTTCATAAAAGATCAAACCTGAGACTATTTTTAGTGTTTGCAAAACATACCTTAGAGGTTTGACTTCAATTGGGTTTGACAGACACATTTGTGGTGATCTTGTGAAGCTCCTCCTTAGTTCAATTTGTTATAAAATCGAGCCTATGTATGAGCTTGGTGAAATGATGGCTCAATTTTGGATTAGTTCCCTTGTCTTTATCTTAGCACGACCTTCAAGGAGCAATTTAATTGGAGGAACTAATATGTATACAAAAAGTTTATCAACATGAACCTTGAGGGGATCAAATGATCTAGATTAGAAGGGAAAAGATGAGGATCATCATTTTGACGAAAGGATACTAGCACACACGAAGCCAACCGGCTGAATACTGCCAGTTGACCAAAGGACTGCTAACTAATTAAAAGCCTGTCTGATTAGCAAAGAGCCACTCAGTCCAATAAAAGACAGACGCCCACGCTAATGAACACTGGATAGAGATCTAAGCCCTAATAAACTCACACATCAACCTGAGATTCTCTCAACAGAGGTTGATCGACCACCACTCTCAAAGACTAGCGCTTATTCTGTGCGGACACTGCATGCAAGTCTTCATGTGGTGTCTAATGAAAATAAGACACATGGAAATGCAAACCCACAATTTAAAAAATAAAATTTCTCATTTCCTACGGCGCGACCCGACCCGAGCCCGGCCCAAAGCACCGAAAAATTAAATCGTGTGCTTCACTAAAATGTCAGATCAACAGAAAGCTAAACGTCGTCCGAGCCCGCAGAGTACCTTCATTCATTCAAAAACCGTTTAGGGTTTTGGATTTAGAAAAGCTGAGGATTTTTTGTTGTTCGCCGGTCGAAGTAAAATCGTGATTGCTTCTTAGGAAGATGGAATCCGAGCCCATGTACATGGAAACCAAAAAGAGTCATAAGAGAATTGAGACCAAAGAGCCGTTGATAATGGAGAATGAAGAGGAATCGACAATGGAGAGTGATAAACGCAAGAGAAATGAAGCGAAAGGGCATAAGAAGAAGGAAATTCAAGAGGGTTCATCCATGTAAANCCTTGTGAAGCTCCTCCTTAGTTAAATTTGTTATAAAATCGAGCCTATGTATGATCTTGGTGAAATGTTGGCTCGATTTTGGATTAGTTCCCTTGTCTTTATCTTAGCACGACCTTCAAGGAGAAATTTAATCAGGGGAACTAATATGTAAACAAAAATTTTATCAGCATGAACCTTGAAGGGATCAAATGATCTAGATTAGAAGGGAAAAGATGAGGATCATCATTCTGACGAAAGGATACTAGTACACACGAAGCCAACCGGCTGAATACTGCAAGTTGACCAAGGGACTGCTAACTAATTAAAAGCCTGTCTGATTAGCAAAGGGCCACTCAGTCCAACAAAATACAGACGCCCACGCTAACGACCACTGGATAGAGATCTAATCCCTAATAAACTCACACATCAACCTGAGATTCTCTCAACAGAGGTTGATCGACCACCACTCTCAAAGACGAGCGCTTATTCTGTGCGGACACTGCATGCAAGTCTTCATGCGGTGTCTAATGAAAATAAGACACATGGAAATGCAAACCCACAATTTAAAAAATAAAATTTCTCATTTCCTACGGCGTGACCCGACCCGAGCCCGACCCAAAGCACCGAAAAATTAAATCGTGTGCTTCACTAAAGTGTCAGATCAACAGAAAGCTAAACGTCGTCCGAGCTCGCAGAGTACCTTTATTCATTCAAAAACCGTTTAGGGTTTTGGATTTAGAAAAGCTAAAGATTTTTTATTATTCGCTGGTCGAAGTAAAATCGTGATTGCTTCTTAGGAAGATGGAATCCGAGCCCATGCAGATGGAAACCAAAAAGATTCATAAGAGAATTGAGACCACAGAGCCGTTGATAATGGAGAATGAAGAGGAATCGACAATGGAGGGTGATAAACGCAAGAGAAATGAAGCGAAAGGGCATAAGAAGAAGGAAATTCAAGAGGGTTCATCCATGTAAATTTTATTTTGCAGGTTCTACTTTTATTGACAAAAATGTTAACAGAGTGTAGAAATTCATCCATATAGTATTGGAGTAATTTTTTAGTAGTATTTGAGTAACAATCACTCAGGTATTTAATTCAGAGTGACTGTTTTCGGGTAATATTTGAGTAGTATTTTAGTAGTATTTGAGTAATATTTGAGTAGTATTTTAGTAGTATTAAAGTAGTACTTGTTGTTTTTTAGTAATAAATTACAAGTTCACCCAATGTTAGCATAATAATACTAGAATAAAACCTAAATTTTAATAATAATATCAAACCAACACTACTGAAATATTACCTGAATATTACATAAATAATACCAAACTAACACTACTTAACACTAATATTTGAGTAGTATTTGAGTAATACTTGAGTATTATTTGAGTAATATTGAGTAGTATTTTAGCTCATACTTGGTGTTTTTGAGTAACAAATCACAAGTTCACTCAGTATTTCCATAATAATACTAGAATAACACTCGAATAAAACATTAATTTTAATAATAATACCAAACCAACACTACTGAAATATTACCTGAATATTACCTAAATAATACCAAACTAACACTACTTAACACTACCTAAATATTACCAAAATATTACCCAAGTAATACCTGAAGAAGATTGAATAAAACCTGAAATTCATTTATACAATTGAATAAAAATTTGAATAATATCTAAATAATACTATAATAATTCCATTTATACTACCTGAATATACCTAATATTATTTTGCATTATTTTGTTTAATGTAGGTTTGTGACCCCAAAGTCCATGAGTTGTAGATGTCGGTCGTTCGTAGTGAGAGATGTGCTCAATAAAGTCAAGCCTGGCATATCTAACGACATCATGAATGAGCTGAAAATGATGATTGTTGATTAGTTCTTTGCTCTTCCACCTTATCCCCAAGACAATATTCTGACACTGCAAATACTACAATGTTGGCAACATGAAAGAATGGTATTCATAATGGGTGGGAAAGATCTGAGAATAAATCCTGATGAAGTTACCATTTTCATCGGCATGCCAAAAAGAGGAGAAGTGCCAAAGTGGAAGAAAGTTCCATCATGTGGTGTGGATGCTCGCCAAATGAGGAATGATATTTTAAACTTTGGAACTGGGGAGTCTTCTACCCATTTTAATCAATTGTATATAAATTATTTATTATCAAATTTATTCTTTCCTTCCAGCAATTTCAGTGTATTCAAAGGACCTTACACCTTTGGCAAGAATGTACATACCTTTTCTTCATTTAATTGGCCCGCTGCGCTTTGTGAATTCCTTATTGAGCAAATTAATGCAGTAGCCATTAAAACTACGCGGAACCGACTTTTGGGATATATAAATGATTTTCTTTTTTTGCTAACAATTACTATCTCGTATAAACGTCAAAGAATATTTATTTTATTTGTGTAAAGCTGAATATGACTTTTCTTTTACACAGCTCTGGTTTTATGGGCACACTTCTTTGATTACTCCTGCCACTCTTGAGGTCAGACCTCGATGTTGAGGTGGCCAAAAACTGTAAGGTGGAACTCATCACAGATTGATATAGCCTTTAAGAGGTTGAATACTTAACAGGCAAGTTACATTTAGTTTTTATTAAAAAATAAAATCTTATGTTTATTTGAGAGTTTTAATGATTTAAGTATTTCTTTTTTAAATAAATTACAAGTTCATGATCATTTTTTGGATCTGAAAGAGGATGAGCTCAATCTACTCTTCAATCCAAATGAAAGATTACCTGGTCCAGTTCCAACACCGGAATTCCAAGGTAGACCAGAGGCAACTGTATCATTTGATACCGGGCCAATTGTTTCCAGGGACATTGCCCCAGAGACAATGTACACCAAAATGAATAAAAACATGGAATCAATAATTTAGTTGCTAAAAGACCAAGAGAAATGGTTCACTAAATTTTAGGGAACCCTGAATACGATAACTATTGGAGTGTCGAGTTTGTAGGGTCAAATGTTGGTGCTACAAAATAAGATTGATAAATCTGAAGATATTTCAACTGATAAAGACGAAAAGGTGGGAGTAGATGATGCACAACCATCCTCCCCTCATTTCCGAAGTCCTCGTGATGTTGTATATAATGAATTCAACATTGAGGAAGCCCCCTAATCATTTCATGTGGGAGAAGAGGGAGCCCAGGAGAACATTGAGGGAGCCCACCAATCCTGTGGGAGAAGAGGGAGCAACACTAGTTGTCTCCTGTGGGAGAAGAGGGAGCACAGAAGTTGCTCCTGTGGGAGAAGAGGGAGCTCAAGAGAACATTGAGAGAGCCCAGCAATCATCCTCTATGGGAGAAGAGGAAGTATAGCAGTTGTCTCCTGTGGGAGAAGAGGGAACTCAGCAGTCAACTTCTGTGGGAGAAGAGGGANGTTTTCTTTTTTTTGCTAACGATTGGTATCTCGTATAAACGTCAAAGAATATTTATTTAATTTGTGCAAAGTTGAATATGACTTTTCTTTTACACAGCTCTAGTTTTATGGGCACACTTCTTTGATTACTCCTGCCACTCCTGAGGTCAGACCTCGATGTTGAGGTGGCCAACAACTGTAAGGTGGAACTCATCACAAATTAATATAGCCTTTAAGAGGTTGAATACTGAACAGGCAAGTTACATTTAATTGTTATTAAAAAATAAAATCTTATGTTTATTTGAGAGTTTTAATGATTTAAGTGTTTCTTTTTGAAATAAATTACAGGTTAATGATCATTTTTTGGATCTGAAAGAGGATGAGCTCAATCTACTCTTCAATCCAATTGAAAGATTACCTGGTCCAGTTCCAACATCGGAATTCCAAGGTAGACCAGAGGCAACTGTATCATTTGATATCGGGCCAATTGTTTCCAGCGACATTGCCCCGGAGACAATGTACACCAAAATGAATAAAAACATGGAATCAATAATTTAGCTGCTAAAAGACCATAAGAAATGGTTCACCAAATTTCAGGGAACCCTGAATACGATAACTATTGGAGTGTCGAGTTTGTAGGGGCAAATGTTGGTGCTACAAAATAAGATTGATAAATCTGAAGATATTTCAACTGATAAAGGCGAAAAGGTGGGAGTAGATGATGCCCAACCAGCCTCCCCTCATTTTTGAATTCCTCATGATGTTGTATATAATGAATTCAACATTGAGGATGCCCCCCAATTATTTCATGTGGGAGAAGAGGGAGCCCAGGAGAACATTGAGGGAGCCCACCAATCGTCTCCTGTGGGAGAAGAGGGAGCAACACATTAGTTATCTCCTGTGGGAGAAGAGGGAGCACAGAAGTTGCTCCTGTGGGAGAAGAGGGAGCCCAAGAGAACATTGAGGGAGCCCAGCAATCATCTTCTATGGGAGAGGAGGAAGTATAGCAGTTGTCTCCTGTGGGAGAAGAGGGAACTCAGCAGTCAACTTCTGTGGGAGAAGAGGGAACCCAACAAACCTCCCCTGTTGAAGGAGAAACTGTTGAAGGCTCCCATAAACGGTCCGTTTCAAGCTTAATACAAAGGGTTAAGGGCATACGGAGTAGAAGAAAGAAGAAATTGAGTTCTTCTTTCACTGCTTTCAAGTTCAAGAGAAGAAAAGTAATAAGAGAAGTCGCTAAGCCTATGTTTACTGATGAAGATGCCGCTGTACATACGAATGTCGGGGAATGCAACATTCAATCAATTGTAGGCGAAGAAGTACAAGGAGAATTAGTACTAGAACTAACAACCCCCATTACAGAGGAACAACAAATAATTGAAGATGAAGAAGTAGAAGGATCAGTAGTCCTAGCACTAACAACATTAGGAGATCAGCCCGGTGTTGTCAATGTGGTTTTTGGAAAAAGTTTTTTATACATTATTTTATATCATATAAATTAACTATGTATTTTAAATTTTATATAAAATTTTAATTTTTTTAGCCTCTTCCAGCGGACTCCTAGATAAATTATCCTGGCAGATCTATGGTNCATTTCACTGCTTTCAAGTTCAAGAGAAGAAAAGTAATAAGAGAAGCCGCTAAGCCTATGTTTACTGATGAAGATGTCGTTGTACATACGAATGTCGGGGAGGACAACATTCAATCAATTGTAGGCGAAGAAGTACAAGGAGAAGTAGTACTAGAACAAACAACCCCAATTACAGAGGAACAACAAATAATTGAAGACGAAGAAGTAGAAGGATCAGTAGTCCTAGCACTAACAACTTTAGGAGATCAGCCCGATGTTGTCAATGTGGTTTTTGGAAAAAGTTTTTTATACATTGTTTTATATCATATAAATTACCTATGCATTTTAAATGTTATATAAAATTTTAATTTTTTTAGCCTCTTCCAGCGGACTCCTAGATAAATTATCCTGGCAGATCTATGGTATCAACCGAAACACAACTAGTGATTAATCAAACTATGTCAAAATACACAAATATGTGAGTAATACTCATATTTTATAATGCATTGCTTTTGTCTTAGATGAAAGACTCACAAAGATTTTGTGATATTCTGTAGGGATGATATTATGTTACACACTAGAGACATTTTTATAGATCGTAGGGCAATGGAAGAGTTACTGTGCAAAGGCATGATTGCAAATGATCATGTTGACGCCCAAGACATGATTTTAGACAGAAAGAGGAATGCTTCATCATCCTTTTTCAGGCCTTATATTTATGTATCACCATTATACTGGGTAATCATTGATTAAGTATATTTAAAATNGTCATATTTTATAATGCATTGCTTTTGTCTTAGATGAAAGGCTCACAAAGATTTTGTGCTATTATGTAGGGATGATATTATGTTACACACTAGAGACATTTTTATAGATCGTAGGGCAATGGAAGAGTTACTGTGCAAAGGCATGATTGCAAATGATCATGTTGACGCCCAAGACATGATTTTAGACAGAAAGAGGAATGCTTCACCATCCTTTTTCAGGCCTTATATTTATGTATCACCATTATACTGGGCAATCATTGATTAAGTATATTTAAAATTTAAATAACTATATGAATATATTATAAGTTTGTTATCTTATGCAGAGTTATCATAAAATGGGTAACACCGTAAGATTTCTGAGTCATATCACGAAGGAGGTAGTTAAAGGAGCTGATATTATTATGATTCATGTTTTGAACAACCAACACTGGGTATTGTTGGTTGCAGATTTAGAGGATAAGAAGTGGAAAATTCATGACTCATTACCCAACCAGATGCACAAAAACGTGTGCAAGGACCTTGTAAGTATACTGTCAGTCCATGAAATTTCAGTATACTCATGCAATTTCACCAGTTTAGTCCATGCACTAATTAATATTAAACTTGGCATGTTAAAAAGTTTCAAGTAGATGCTGGAGATTCTTTTAGGGCTAAACCTGGGACTTGACAAATGTCAATAGTTAAACATGTTCCAGTACAAACCAATAGTATTGATTGTGGGATGTTTGTCTGTAAATATATCAAAAAATTATGAAAGAGTTGCATAAGTGATTGGAGTGAAGACCGGGATTGGAAGGCAAAGATGCCAAGATTTAGGGCAGAGTTTGCTCATGAAATTTTTTTGTGGGTATTGTCTATGCGAAAATAGATTTATTTATGCCATGACTGTTATTTTACCTTTGTTATCGTCGTATTCTTGTAATATTATTGTAATATTATGGTTGTATTCTCATTACTAATGTGTTTGATGCCATGGTTGTTATTTTATATCTGTTATCATCGTATTCTTATAATATTATAGTAATATTCTGGTTGTATTCTCATTCTTGATGTTTTTGATGTCATGGCTGTTGTTTTACCTCTGGCATCATTGTATTCTTGTAATATTATAGTAATATTATAGTTGTAATCTCATTTATGATGTGTTTGATGCAATGGTTGTTATTTTACCTCTGTTATCGTCATAGTCTTGTAATATTATTGTAATATTATGGTTGTATTCTCATTCCTGATGTTTTTGATGTCATGGTTGTTATTCTCTGTTATCGTCGTACCCTTGTAATATTATAATAATATTATGGTTGTATTGTGGAAATATTTTAGTAATATTTTGATAATACTCAACGCAGGCTATAATAAACAAGCAAAATATTTGACTCATACCTATATTATAAGGCCTTGTTGCTTCTTATTTCACACATTTTTTGATGAAATATATAAAAAGCTTAATATTATAAATATATTATCGGAATAACCAGGATACGACCGTGGAGTGGAGAATACAGCAAATGAATATTCCAATCAAACAGGAAAATATTCCTTAGTGAGCGCTATTATATTCTGGTTGTGTTACTGTAATATTTGGGTAATATTGAAGACAAGCTATTCAACGAAGGCTTTAAAAAACAAGGAAAATATTTTATTCAAACATATATTATTGTTGTCATATTTAGACAATATTATTATGATAATAAGGTTTTGTTGCTTCTTATTGCATACATTTTATGACAAAATATATAAAAAAACTTAATATTATAAATATATCATCGGAACAACCAACATGCGACCGCGGAGTGGAGAATACAACAAAGAATATTCCAATCAAACCAAAAAATATTCCTTAGCGAGCGCTGTTATATTCTGGTTGTATTACGGTAATATTCTGGTAATATTTTGGTAATATTCAAGACAGGCTATTCAACAAAGGCTTTAAAAAATAAGCAAAACATTTTATTCAAACATATATTATTGTTGTCGTATTTAGACAGTATTATCATAATTATAAGGTTTTATTGCTTCTTATTTCACACATTTTATGACAAAATATATAAAACAACTTAATATTATAAATATATCATTGGAACAACTAAGATATGATCACAGAGTGGAGAATATAACAAAGGAATATTCCAATCAAACCGGAAAATATTCATTAGCGAGCGCTGCTATATCCTGGTTGTATTACGATAATATTCTGGTAATATTCAAGACAGGCTATTCAACGAAGGCTTTAAAAAACAAGCAAAATATTTTATTCAAACGTATATTATTGTTATCGTATTGAGACAGTATTATCATAATTATAAGGTTTTATTGTTTCTTATTCCACACATTTTATGACAAAATATATATAAAAGCTTAATATTATAAATATATCTTCGGAACAACTAAGATATGACCGCAGAGTGGCGAATACAGTAAAGAAATATTCTAATCAAACCCAAAAAATATTCCTTAGCGAGCGCTGTTATATCCTTGTTGTATTACGGTAATATTCTGGTAATATTCAATTTGTAATCTTATACCACTCGTATCTGCATCAATATTATTGAAATATTACTGTTTAGATTTAACGCTGCATCAAAAATTGTTGTTGGTAATATTAACCAAAATCTATAATAAACTGGTAAAATATCAAACAAGATTAGTACTGTAGAAATTACATTAATTCAACAATAAAAAACAATAATGTTCATTTGTTGCAGTTTATTGGTATTTCACAGATCATTTAGGTCCATAAATAAGCTTGTACATGTGTTTGTAGGCAGTCATGCAGGCAATTCCTCCTGCTTTTAGGCAATCAAAAAATGAATGTAAGTCAATAAGTATAATCTTATAATCATACTTAGTTCAAAATTATAAAGTTTTTTGAATTAAGTTATGTACCTGACTATATCGATTCGATATTGTAAACAGGCTTGGGTTGGATGGATGAAATGTATCTTGACTTGAGCCAACATATTTGTTCTTTCATGTAATACAATGCTTCATATTAGGGAGTTGTAAAGCAACATGTAGGAAGACATGTTTATTAGTACTATTGGTAAAGCTTGCTTTTTACTCTCCTGTTGTTCTCCCAAAAGCCTTTTAAACTTGCATTAGATATTCCTTTTTGTTGCATCTTTGTTGGGTTGTTCAAATTGTGTTGTATAATCAGTGTCTTTTTCTTCTTTGACCTTGGCATTTCCCGGTGGTCTCTCCCGTTCAGTATGGCATCTGATTCGATTGCTAGTTTCTTTAATGTCTTCAGGACATTTTTCTCAGCAAGTTCATTATCTTGCGTTAATATACTGATCTGGTATGCAAATTTATGAACGTGTGTTTGATATATGAGTCCACTGGAGCAATTTGGTGATGTTTGCGAATCTTTCAGATGTTTATACCCATAGCTGTTATATATATCCCTCTTCACATGAATAGATCACCGTAATAATAAATATTTATCACGGATCTTTGTTATATTCTCATGACTAAGCACCCTTAGAGAGTGAGAACATAATAAACCAATCATTTCAAATTTTTTGCAACTACAAGTAATTTCAGAATTACTTTTATCGACTTTAATAATACAGGGTTTGCCTTTATGTTCACTATCTAAGCTTTTTATGTAAAATTCAGAATCTTTGGTGGTTGAGCACTCCACAGTAAGTCCACACAAACCATGTAGGAACTCTGCTTCAAATATTGAATATAACTTCCTCGTATAAACTAAAGCACCTTGTCTCAACACGAGACTACTTTTTACAGCGGGAACAATTGTAGATTGTTCACATTGAAAATCTTCATCCTTCTCATTCCTTCGCCAAGATTTCATGATATTTTCAAGACCCAAGAAACTTTTAATGAGGGTACTTGTTGTCTTGGAGGCATTATGACAGATGTTATTTGTGGACTCACTTCTTTGCGTTAGAAGGATCCACATCCTAAATATTTCCTTATTGAATCTTGTTGACCACTTATGCCTGATATTGTACAAACTATTTAACGAAGCATTGTCATGTAGATTTTCTAGCTGAATCATTGTCCACCGGGTTTCTTCAAACTCCTCAGAGTTGCATCTACCCATGCATTTATGAAAAAGCTCATTGACCCTCTTGGTGCTCACACCACAATGGACTTTTGAAGACAATTTCTTGTAAATATGTCATTGGCGTAATTTATTTCTAGTGTGCGGAAGACACTCTTCAATGACTCTAGCCATTGCTTGATTCTGGTCAGTGAATATTGATATCAGATGCTTGTTATCCATTATCCGGATAAATGATTTAAATAGCAACTTGAATGAGACAACTGTTTCATTTGACAAAAAGCCAACTCCAAATAGAATATTTTGCTAGTGGTGGTTCACACTGACAATAGAAGCACAACATAAATTGTATTTATTTAGTCTATAACTTGTATCAAATATTATGACATCCCCAAAACAATCATATCCAGTCTGGATATCCCATCACTCCGAAAGAAATTCAACAAACTATCAGACTCATCAATCTGGACGTCCAATGCAAACATCGTATCCTCAGCTTGCCTCTCAATGAACAATCGCAGAAGAGAATTAGCGTCCCCATGTTTAATTTTACTTTTTATCTTTCTTTGTATGAAATTATAAGCATCCCTCTTTATGCAATCTAGATTTTCTACACTCCTGAATTCTGTAGCCAGAAAACTAAATGCATCGCTTGTTCTAATCCCTGATTGTGTCATCGATCTCAACACTTCTACATTCATATCACTCATCTTTCTACTGAAACGCAATAGATTTTTGTCACCGTCCGCTGCCAAAGGATGGTTATGGCTCTCTATAAATTTCTTAACCGACCAGTTACCTTCGACATCGACTACATATCAGATCATGGCTGGACAACCAGTTCTTGTGTCCCATATTCTGAACTTCACTGTCACATTGTTATTCAATCCTTTCTTGAAACCAGCTTTACCATAAATGAAATCCTTTATCTTAATCAATTTAGAATTTGGCCAAAAACCAACATGGTCCTGACCAAAGGAAAATATGTTGAGATTTCATACTTATTTTAGACTATTTTTTATGATACTGCACTTTAAAGAAAGGTATTTTTGATGCTTTGTTACAGGAATGATGAATTAGGGTCAATGGAGTAAAAAGATGCAAAAAAAGAGCAAATTTGGAGTGAAAAGGACCTAAATGTGAAGATTTAAACTGGGGCGCCAACGGCGAGCCCAACAGCGCCGACGACAGACTTTTCCCGAGACTCCAGATTTAATTCACTTAGAAGGCTCGTCGACGGTGCCCTTGAGGCCACCGACGGCAAACTCAGCGGTTATGTCCAATAATGCATTGGATGAGGACAAATTTTGGAGGGGTGCTTATGTAACTCTTGGGAAAACTCATCCACATCCTTAAAGAGAAGACTTTGGCTGAAAATAGAAGAGAGGGGAGACTCAAAATTGAAGTGTGGGAAAAGTGTAGAGAGTCTAAATTGTGAGTAATTCTTTGAGAGATTGTAAGAGTGGAGGGAAAGTGAGAGATTTCATCTTCCTTACCGCTTCGAAGAGGAATTTTGTGTGATGTAAAGTGACATGAGGAAAATATGTTGAGATTTTCATACCTATTTTATATTATTTTTTATGATGTTGCACTTTAAAGAAAGATATTTTTGATGTTTTATTGCAGGAATGATGAAATAGCGTCATTGGAGAAAAAGATGCAAAAAGGAGAGAATTTGGAGTGAAAAGAGCCGAAATGTGAAGAATTGAAGTAGGGCGCCGACGGTGCCATCAACCCCGCCGACGGCGAGATTTTCCCGAGACTCCATAATTAATTCATTAAGAATGTCCGTCGATGGCGCCCTCAAGGCCGCCGATGGCGAGCTCGGCGGTTATGTCCAACTAGGCTTTGGATGAGGACAAATTTTGAAGGGATGCTTAGGAACCTCTTAGGAAAGCTCATCCACAACTTTAAAAGAAGATTTTTGCTGAAAATTGAACGGACTCCGAAGACTCTATAGGTCCTGGAGGTTAGAGAGGTTCCATTAGAGTGACAAAAGTGTGAGGAATTCTTTGAGAGATTGTAAGAGTGGAGGGAAAGTGAGAGATTTCTTCCTCCTTTCCACTTCAAAGAAAAATTCTGTGTGCTGTAAAAAAAGGAATAGATTCAGAGGAACTTTGAGGAGTTTTCTTGAGGAGAAATTAGAGATAAGTTTATTTATTTTTGTAGTTATATAACTTTACTTTTATATATAAATTCCGAGTTTTGTTGTATTTTCTCCATGAGATCTGAGTAGTTTTCTCTATCTTTCTCCTTGTCTTAAGAATTGTGAAATGGTGATTTGAATTGGTGGAGCCATGAAAATGTTAAAGAAATTGTGATGATCTTCTCACTTTGATCTTAATTTACTTTCAATCTAACTAATTGATCTGTTAAAATATGTTGAGTTTTACAACTAAAGTGAAGATTACATCCAAGATTCAGGGAGGTCAAACCTTGGAAGTTGGGTGCAAATAAATAGGAAAATAATATTATCGGGCGTAGAATTGGAGATTGCATTGGAAGTTGGGTGAAAATAAATAAGGAAATAATATTATCGGGCGTAGAATTGGAGATTTTAGAGTGACAGAAATTGGGTGCAAATAAATAGGGAAATGAAATTATCGGGCGTAGAATTGGAGATTTTAGAAAATGACAGACTAAAATCCCCAATTCGGTCAAAGTTGGATGCAAATAAATAGGGAAACAATATTATCGGGCATAAAATTAGAGATTTTAGAGTGACAGACTAAAATCTCCAATTTGGTCCTATCGTCTGGGTGCTGAAGTGTAGATGTAAGCCCTCAGGCGAGGGGAACGTGGGAGCTCCGAAGTGAGAGCCGGTATCCTCCTAGCCTAGCCGTAGATTCAGTAAACAAGTGTAGGATTAGTCAATGTTCTTTATGCCTAGACCAAAGGGTAAGGAATAGGTATGCTCCTATTTGGCACAATATAATTTAAACTGATTCGCTTTATCCATTCACTATAATTTCTTGACATGGAGAATGCTGCTTACTTATATATTGAATATCACATTTGAACCTTCATTTGTATATTTAGTTATTTAATAGTTATTAAAATTAGATATTTATTTCAATTGCCTATTAGTGACCGATAAGCAAATTGAACTTCATTGTTGCAATTAAAGTATTGCTTTTCTAAAATCTTAGTTCGTAGTTCTAATATTACTCATGTGGGATCGATATCTATGACTCCATTAGAGCCCTATATTACTTGAGTGATACATATACTTGGGTTGATAAGTGTGACTTTACAAATATTGAATATTTATTACGTCCATATTTATCAAATCTATAACTATTATTAAGTTTTGGTACAGTTGCTGAGGAATTAAATCTTTTAGGAGTATTAAATACTTATATTTTTAAGCATATATAAAGTCGCGGTAAAGTTTTTTGGCGCCGTTGTCGAGGAGTGAGTAAACAAAAATTACAATGAGAGTAACGAACAAAGTAGGATTATTAGAAAATTTTTACTTGAATTGCAACTTATTTTCATATTTAGTTAGTTATATTATCGTGTACTGATTTCAAATTGTATGCGTAAATTTGGACCGAAAAATCTTATACCCTACGATTCGAAATTAGAACTCACTGTTAGAAAAATTAGAAGATTGAGAAGAGAACCTAGAAATTCTGATACAATGGAAAGCAACCTGAACAATCAAGAAATAGAGAATGAACACCAACCTAGACCCCTACGAGATTATGCAAACCCTATAGCAAATGAAATTCACTTGTCTATCCAAAATCCTGATGTAGCTACTAATTCATTTGAACTTAAACTTGTTATTATCCAAATGGTACAAAACAATCAATTAGGAGGTACACCAAATGAAGATCCAAATTTACACCTCGCTAGTTTTTTTAGAACTGTGTGCTACTTTTAAATATGACATAGTCTCAAATGATGTTGTTAGACTTAGACTTTTTCCTTTTTCACTGAGGGATAAGGCTAAGATGTTAAATTTTTTAGCACAAGGATCTATTAGAACTTGGGGAGAACTGTCACAGAAATTTCTATCCAAAAATTTTCCTCCATCCAAAACTGCTCACCTTAGAAATGACATAACATTGTTCTGTCAGCTTAATGGAGATTCAATATACGAAGCTTGGGAGAGATTTAAAGATCTTCTTAGGAAATGCCCTCATCATACGTTATCATTTTGGTTGATAATTCAAACTTTTTATAATGGATTAGTGGGATCACTTAGATCGATTATAGATGTTGCAGCTGGTGGTTCTTTAATGTCAAAATCTTTTGATGAGGCTTATTTGTTAATTGAAGAGATGGCTACCAACAATTTTTAATGGCCCTTTGAAAGGGTAAATCCTAAAAGAGTAGCTAGTGTCCATGATTCTGATGCAATATCTATGTTAGCTTCGTAAATTGATGCAATATCAAAGAAATTAGATCATTATGGGATGAATTTTTCTCCAACACCTCCTATGATGGAAGAGAATTCATCTGGAAAATTTGTGGATGTTCGACCTTCATATGAGACTTTAAATGTTATTAATAGACCTAACAACCTTTATTCAAATATTATAACCCAGGTTGGAAGAATCATCCAAATTTTAATTGGAATAATTATTTTTCTACAAATCAACAATGGGCAAACAACCCAGTGAACCCTTTAAGATATTCATCCAACCAAGGAAATGTTAACTATAGACCTTCTTATCTATCAGGATTTAACAGTAACACTCAAATTAAGGAGAAGAAGTTGTCTATGGAAGAACTGATATAAAACATCGGTCAACAATTGCAGAATCAAGGAAATCAATTATAAATTCAAGGAAATCAATTACAAAATCATGTGTCAACAATTGCAGAATCAAGGAAATCAATTATAAATTCAAGGAAATCAATTACAAAATCAATTATTAAGAATATTGAAACTTAATTGGAGCATATCGCTGCTGCGCTTAGTAACCAAAAATTAGGAACTTTTCCTACTACTGTGGAACCAAATCCTAAAAATCAAGGAAAATAATAGATAAAAGCAATACAATTACGAAATGGAAAAGAATTAGAAAGAGTACAGAAAGAAATGGAAACTGAAAAAGAGAAAGTGGGTACTGAAAAAGAAAAGGATCATTAATACCCAGATTTTGAATATCCATTTACACCAATGAAGATTACTGTGGAAAAACCTCCACCATCGTTTCCTCAAAGGTTGAAGCAACACAAACAAAATAAATAATTCTCTAAGTTTTTGGAAATTCTTAATAAATTAACGGTAAATATTCCCTACGTAGAAGCTTTAGATCAAATGCCCAACTATGTAAAATTTATGAAAGATATTCTGAACAAGAAAAAGAGGTTCACGGTTAACAAAACTGTTGCACTTATCTAAGAGTGTAGTGCAATTATTTAGAAAAAGCTTTCTGAAAATTTAAAAGATCCTGGTAGTTTCACTATACCGTGTGCTATCGGTGAAAAATTCTATGAAAGAGCATTATGTGATTTGGGAGCCAACATTAATCTTATGCCTCTATCAATTTTCAAAAGATTAGGATTAGGNTTTAGAATTCTAAACTTTTACTATAGTTTTGTGACAACATTTAGTGTTGTGTCTTGATGTCAACGCTGATTTATAATTAGTTTGTTTAATATGGGTGATTGTGTAATTAAACAAATGTGTTTGTAAAAAGTGTTCTTTCATATATAAAAGTTAGTTTGTTGTTGTTTGTGAAAATTCGTGTTGGTGAAATGTTTTGTTTTATGAATTATTATTAGATAAAAATGTGTGTTTAAAATACTAGAATTTTGGAGTAAGTTGATAGGAAATTGAAAATTTTACAAAAAAATCAAAATATGAAATTTTCGGGCCTTCAGCGCCGACAGCGCTGGAATTGGCGTCAACGGCGACCTCGACTCGATAATAGATTTTAACCCCTAAAAATTCACAATTTTTACTGTGGCCACCATTTTTACGCTTAAGTCATCTTCAACCTTCAGTTTGGGTGGCTAGGGCTTGATTGTGGTCAGATTTGAGGCGATTTAGAGGCTAAAAGGCTTTGGATTTCATCTTCTCTAGGTAAGAGCTACACTTTAAACCAAAATTTTTTTATTTTCACCAAGGATTTATCTCACATTGCATTGATCCAAAAATATGAAAAATTTTTTTGAGAAATTTTTGAGAAAATCCTTTGGTGATGAACTCTTATATAGTGATTTGAATTTATAATGTTTTACTTTTTGATTTTTGGAATTTTAGAATTTATTCAGATTTTTCGAAATTTTCTCGATTTCCTATGGCACCTAGATCGAGAAAAAGGAAATTAGAATATGACGAACAAAAACTTTTTAGCTTTAGAGCCAGTGCTCGATTTCATAGAATTTGTGAAATCAAGAAAGTAATTCAAGACCGATGTTTTAAAAATCCAGGAGAAGTTGAACGTTTGATTATTGCTCTACAATGGGAAAACTTCTGGTATTTTACTGCCAATGCGATAGCTGGGATTGTAATAGAGCTTTATGCCAACCTTCCTGAACCTTCTGATGATTATGTATTTATCTGTGGAAAAAGGGTAGAATTTACTCCAAAGAAAATAAATGAGTTTTATTCTGTAAAAGATGAGTATAGATGCCAGTATCATTCTTTTTCTGTTACAGATCAGACTTTAGATGAAGTTATTTCTTTTCTGACGAGTGAAAAAGGGGCATGGAAAATAAAAAAAAATGGAGTTAAAGTTAACTTTCCCCGTACTAGTTTAAATGTAATATCTAAGGCCTGACATTATTTTATTTCTGGAAGAATGATTCCGACGAACCACATAGTGAGATGACCAAAGTAGAGCCATACTGAACTACTATGTTCCACANTATTGTTTTAGAAAAATATGAAATCAAACTGACCTCATATTTTTCATAGTTTAAAAGAAAGACCGTTGTACCTCAAATCATGTATCTATTCTGAAAGATAAACACAAGACTTGAGGATGAGTCTCGATCAAATAAACTAAGGAATATATGACATCCATTTGGTCTGCGAAACCTTTGTATTTCCCGACAAATTCCCTATTTAATATAAAAATTAAATAGGGTTTATATTAAGCTGGGTTCAGACATGCTTCCTATAAGGGCAAGTCCCTATAATTAGTCACTCTATGAAGACTCTCAATAAAAATCAGGAAATATTATCTTCAAAAAGTTTCAAAGGTTAGGACTTTTCAATGAGATTGGACGTAGAGGTGTGAAAGGGAATTGGTTCAAATTTGGAACATTTTGTTGTAGAGCCCGAAGGAGGAAGAACTAAAGGATGTCATGGATCCAGAGGAGAACCTCAGTGACTTCCAAAGCTACCCTAATGTTTGGCTTCAATTTTGAGGAGAAATATTTAGGTGTTTCATCCTGATAATTTTATTAGTTAGGGCTTACATTCGTGTGAAACGATCACACAAATAGCCTGGAAGATGTGAGAGTTTAGATCGTGACAGATGACAACCTCAGAATCCTAAGACGAGTTAGGGCTTATATTGTATAGTAGGGCTATACGAAGGCCTAAATATAAGATGAGGATTTACGTTGCATAAGTAAGCAACCTCGAAGTCCTATGGCTTTGTTTTTTATATCCAAGGAATGAGGATTGGTTTAACTGGGGAAGACAAGTTTTGCTGTTGAAGATAACCGTGCTGCCCACCATGCTAGCTCCAAGCTCCTTGTCGCAACAAGTTTGAGTTTTCTAGTGTGTCAAGTTAAGATATCAAACCAGGTGACCCTATGGTTGAAGTTCTTTAAATTTTATGGGGGCATGTTAAAGTTGATTAGAGTGACACCGGTTAGGATCCTACGGTTCCCTCATTCCGACACCACTATTTTCTATTAGATTCACTTAGTACAAATGAATTTATTAAACTCAACTTAATGAGTTCCATAATTTCATTTAATCCGTGACAAGCCTCGTTAGCAACCGTAGGTTACCTCCTCTGAGGAGTTCCCGATCATCCGATAGAGACATCTTAATTTAGTTGCGATTGTAGTTTTGTGTGATGTTTGTGATTAAATTTTGAATGTTGTGGGGGTGAATTTTATCTTGGTTGATTTTAGTTTTAGTTTTGGTTTTGGTTTTGTGGCTATCCTGATAGTTTTAGTTTTCATGCAGGGTGGCATTATTGTTTAGCATGCAAATTTGTAGGTATAAAAGTATAATATGAAAGTAGAAGAAAGACGATGCTAAAAACTGTAAAAGCGTACCTGGCGAGTCTTCTCGTTTCACCACCTCAAACTCAAAAGGCATGTTAAGACAGTTTATATGAAATAAGGAAGTAAAATTTTAACGACATATCTAACCCTAGGTCATATTGGTGGGTGCTTAGGAGTTTAATTAAGGATGATGTTGCTAAGCAAAATATATTAAGTTCAGTAGATCTCCGAGGTATCCAACAAATCTAGAGAAAGAAGCAGGTTCGTGCTACTCTCTCGCTGCGTGGTGGAAAATTCTGAGTTCTCTTAAACTTATTATGTTGCTTAATAATTCATCCTATAAATACCTTTATTGCTCAGTGAGCATTGATGTCTCTATTATCCCTAAGAGTAAGGTAATTATCATTTGTAATTTAATTTTGAAGATTATGTGGGCGAAGACCCTTAAAGAGGCAAGTTAGTGTTATTGGAACACTTTACCAAATTTTAGTCCTAATTAGGCTTGTTGAGTTTGAAAGACGTCTTAGTTTTAATTGATATTTACTTTTCTAATCCTCATTTAAATGAAACTTGATTTAATCTAGGTCACTACTAAGCCCTTAAGACCTTGGTGAGTGTCTTAGTTAGTTTTGAAAAGGTAAAGCTTTAGGTGATCATGATTCATGATTGAAATTTTATTCGAAAATCAAAATAAGGGTATTAAATTGATTAATTATTGACTTCATTATAACACTAAGTCCGGGGTTCCTTTTATTTTAATAAACTTTCAAATTTTAATAATTTCAAAGTTTATAAACTTATGTTTTCAATTAAGAAAGTGAGGTTGGTTTCTATCAATTAACCCCTTGTATTTCAAACATCCAAATTAAGATCAGAGGTTACCCATTTCTCTTCTTGAATTAAGCCTAAATGTTAACTAAGGCTAAAATTCCAAAAATACACACTTGCCCCTAAAGCTCTAACAATTCATAATTTGTCAAATTTAATTCAAATGACTTTGAAATTTTTGTCCTACCTCTTTCAGGGGTCAATTAAGACATCAGAGGAGAAAATCTGATTTTTCAAAATTTAATTTAATTTATAAATTAATTTCATGCAAAAATAGGATTTTTTAAAGAAAAATCCAAACTTGAAATTTTTACTCGAGGTAGACCTAGACCAGAGAAGCCTTTATACCAATATTCATGATTGATTTTTATTTGAATTCTATAAATTATTTTAAGTTCTAGGGTATTTATTAAATATTAAATATTTTAAATGGAAGAAATTAAGTTTTATATTTTTAAAAAATCCTCTTGAGGTCAGAGAACTTAGAGGAGAAAATTTTATATTTTTTTAGTTTTATTTGATTTATTGGAATTATTCTTAGTGAAAACCCATTTTAGCCTCTAAAAATTATTTTTAAGCTTTGAGATTCAGTATCTTTTTTTAGAAAATTAGGAAAAATATTCTAATTGTTCCTAAGTGCTTAGGAAGCAATTTAGAATATTTTTATGAATTTCATTATTTTTTTGATTTTTATAGATTTTTAATTATTTAAATATTTAAAATAGGTTAAAAATCAAAATTTAATTTTAAACTCCATTTTATTTTTAGAAAATACCCCTGATCACAGAGAACTCAAAAAAAAAGTTTTTATAAATATTTGAGTTATATTTTGATTTTTTAAAAATCATTTAAGTGCCAAAAATATTATTTATCTTTGAAAATCAACTTAAGTTACTAAATGAACTCAAAATACATTGGAATTTTTATAATGAGTTCTATGGATCCTAAATAACAGTGGAGATAGAAAATCAAGTCATTTTGCTATTTGTATTTTTCAAAATTAATTATCTTAGTGATTTAGGGTTTGTGAAGATTAGATGTATTTTGAATGACTTGGCTTATCAAAAATTTTTCTAAAGGCTCTCTAATCATTATAAACCTTTCAAAATTTTCTTGGATTTTTCTAAGCAAGATGCTAATTTCCATGCTTAATTTAAGCAAATAATGCATATAAACTTGAAAAATATGATTCTCCGTCTAGGGACCTCCTCTGACTTTGGAAAATTTAGGAAATGTTCCTTTTAATAGAGGCAACAACATGCCAAAATTTTAAGCCATAGTGATATCACTACATGCATGGAGAATCAAAACATACAAATCATTATTTAATTAATTAAAAATAAAATATGTATCACATGAACTTAAAATTATTTTCACGTTGTTGTCCTCTATTTACTGAGCAAGTGCATATTTTTATTTTATTTTTGTGATTTTTTTACACCAAGATATGAATTTTTGAAGTTAGGGATTATTTTCTGAATTAAACAAATCCTTATTTATCTATTTAAACACGTGGCGCCACTCCAACCTACGGTGGCTCCGAAGCTCCACACGGCGTGCTCCAATTTGACCCTGCCGCCCACCTCAGCACTGAGTCGGTTCATGGTTTATGTTCTGAAGCGCTGTCCAACTTGATCTCGACCGTCCATCCGATATACACGAAATCAAACGACTCCCCGTCATCTTCCCCGATAGCGTAGCCCGAGATCCGTCCATGTTCTAGCTTTAAGATCTCTCTCATTTCTTATCTAAATTAAATGAATTTTTTTTTAAATGCTTGCCTAGACTAGACGATCACATCCATACGTTTATGATGCCATGAAATCAACTTAAAACAAATGGAGAGTTCAAATAGGCTCAGGAATAAGAGAAGTTTTATACCTTGGCTCTGAGAAGTGAAGCTCCAATCAGAGGTTGTTGGCACGTTCGTTGGGATCCAAGGAGGCTATTGATTGAGCCTCTAGTCTTTATGTAAAGCTTAGGTGTGATTTTGATCAAGATCGATTTTGGATGTTGGTCTAGAGCTATTGTAGAGGCTATTTTAGAGGGTAATTTTATGGGGCTTTGTCTTCTCTTGCTATTGTGAAGGTGTGGGCACAAGCAATTGAAGTTTAGTGGAGTTTTCAGGGATATCATGTTTCTGCCCTAATTTTCAAGCTCAAAATTAAGGTTACACAGAGGGAATCAAGGCAATGGAATGATTGGAATGAGCTATAGAGGTCGCATAGAAGCTCTGTGAGTGATTTGGGAAGCTCTCTCAAAGAAAATTTTTAGTACACCTCCCATGGACGTGGAGGTGAGTTTTTATAAAAATGGCCATGGGGTGGCTCTCAAGGTAAATGTTTGGGTGCATTGTGGTGCTTAGGTGGAGGGCAAAGGAGCTCTACAATTTGATTTGGATGAGCCGGCCTCAAGGTTTGATTTGGGTGAAATTCAAGATGGGGTGGCCCTTAATTTCGGCTTCTCCGGTGACTAGGTCGGCCAGCCATGGCAAGGGGAGGTGGCTTGGAGCTCAAGGCATCCAGTGGAATCTGTCAAAGCAATTTAATGCAATGGGGTTTAGTTTTGGTAAGTGTATCTTAAGCATGTGCATTTTTGGAAAGAAGATCCCTTAATTTGGGGGAATTTTGGTCCATAGCTTATTTTAGGTGCTTAGATGGGTTTTGGCTCAGTCTTAGGGTCTAACCAATGGCTGAGGTGGAGTTAATTTGATGACTTTGGGGTNTGATGCACAAAAACGTGTGCAAGGACCTTGTAAGTATACTGTCAGTCCATGCAATTTCAGTATACTCATGCAATTTCACCAGTTTAGTCCATGCACTGATTAATATTAAACTTTGCATGTTAAAAAGTTTCAAGTAGATGCTGGAGATTCTTTTAGGGCTAAACCTGAGACCTGAAAAATGTCAATAGTTAAACATGTTCTAGTACAAACCAATAGTATTGATTGTGGGATGTTTGTCTGTAAATATATCAAAAAATTATGAAAGAGTTGCATAAGTGATTGGAGTGAAGACCGGGATTGGAAGGCAGAGATGCCAAGATTTAGGGCAGAGCTTGCTCATGAAATTTTTTTGTGAGTATTTTCTATGCGAAAATAGATTTATTGATGTCATGAATGTTATTTTACCTTTGTTATCAACGTATTCTTGTAATATTATTGTAATATTATGGTTGTATTCTCATTACTAATGTGTTTGATGCCATGGTTGTTATTTTATATTTGTTATCATCATATTCTTATAATATTCTAGTAATATTCTGGTTGTATTCTCATTCCTGATGTTTTTGATGTCATGGTTGTTGTTTTACCTCTGACATCATTGTATTCTTGTAATATTATAGTTGTATTCTCATTTCTGATGTGTTTGATGCCATGATTGTTATTTTACCTCTATTATCGTCATAGTCTTGTAATATTATTGTAATATTATGGTTGTATTCTCATTCCTGATGTTTTTGATGTCATGGTTGTTATTCTCTGTTATCGTCGTACCCTTGTAATATTATAATAATATTATGGTTGTATTGTGGAAATATTTTAGTAATATTTTGATAATATTCAACGCAGGCTATAATAAACAAGCAAAATATTTGACTGATACCTATATTATAAGGCCTTGTTGCTTCTTATTTCACACATTTTTTGATGAAATATATAAAAAGTTTAATTTTATAAATATATCATCGGAACAACCAGGATACGACCGTGGAGTGGAGAATACAGCAAATAAATATTCCAATCAAACAGGAAAATATTCCTTAGCGAGCGCTATTATATTCTGGTTGTGTTACTGTAATATTTGGGTAATATTGAAGACAAGCTATTCAACGAAGGCTTTAAAAAATAAGGAAAATATTTTATTCAAACCTATATTATTGTTTTCATATTTAGACAATATTATTATGATAATAATGTTTTGTTGCTTCTTTTTTCATACATTTTATGACAAAATATATAAAAAAGCTTAATATTATAAATATATCATCGGAACAACCAACATGCGACCGCGGAGTGGAGAATACAG
Source organism: Phalaenopsis hybrid cultivar (assembly GCA_002079205.1). Classification (NCBI taxonomy): domain Eukaryota; kingdom Viridiplantae; phylum Streptophyta; class Magnoliopsida; order Asparagales; family Orchidaceae; genus Phalaenopsis; species Phalaenopsis hybrid cultivar. The sequence continues at coordinate 39,681 of JXCR01078056.1, forward strand.
CAAAGAATATTCCAATCAAACCAAAAAATATTCCTTAGCGAGCGCTGTTATATTCTGGTTGTATTACGGTAANTAGTACTGAATCTGATGAATAGTAGATTTATATTACTACATGTCTATCTATCAATGTAATTTGGTTTGAACTTTGCATTTGCTTTTTCCTTATAATTATGCTTTTAGATCTCTGTATAGTTGAGATTAAGCGTAGGATGTTTTGTTTTCAGTGTTTTGAGTGTTGTGGCTTGGATTGTAACGCTAATTAATGTGTTGAGGTTGAGAAAATACCAAACTTAGGTGTGTTATGTAACGTAGATTGTACCCCTTGGAATTTATATATAAATGTGATGTNAACACCAACAATGAAATTACAGACAATTTCCCTGATAAACAACTTTACAATATTAATTATTGGAAAATATCATGGTATGTCGATATTGTTAACTATATTGTAAGTGATATTTTGTCACCTATGCTGACATTGCAACAACAAAGGAAATTCATTCATGATGCAAAAGCATATTTTTGGGATGAGTCTTTTTTTATATAAATAATGTAAGGATCTGATTATGAGAAGATGTGTACCTTATGAAGAAACTGAGCTGATCATTCAGTTCATGATTCTGAATTTGGAGGACATTTTGGGATTGATAAAACTGCTTATACAATTTTACAAGCTATGGATCTTATTATGAGAAGATGTGTACCTTATGAAGAAACTGAACTAATCATTTAGAAATGTCCTGATTCTGAATTTGAAAGGACATTTTAGGATTGATAAAACTGCTTACAAAATTTTATAAGATGGATTTTATTGGTCCACTATCTTTAGAGATGTTTATAGATATATTAAAACTTGTGATCGATGTCAATGAGTAGGCAATATATCTAGAAGAAATGAAATTCCTCTGAATTTCTTGTTAGAAATTGAAATCTTTGATGTTTGGGGATTAGATTTTATGGGACCATTTATTCCTTCATTTGGGAACTTATACATGTTAATTATAGTAGACTACGTTTCAAAGTGGATTGAAGCACAAGATTTACCTTGTTGTGACGCTAAAAGTGTTTCAAGATTTGTTTTTAAGTGGATTGAAGCACAAGCTTTACCTTGTTATGATGCTAAAAGTGTTTCAAGATTTTTAATGAAATGGATTGAAGCACATACTTTACCTCGTTGTGCGCTAAAAGTGTTTCAAGGTTTTTAATGAAAAATATTTTCACTAGATACGGAATGCCTAGAACCTCGTTGTGACACTAAAAGTGTTTCAAGGTTTTTAATGAAAAATATTTTCACTAGATACGGAATGCCTAGAATGACTATCACTGATGGAGGATCCAATTTTAGGAATAAATATATTTAGAGATTGGCACAAAATTTTAATGTTATTCATAGAATCTCTACTGCCTATCATCCTCAAACCAGTGGGTTAGCTGAAGTTTCTAATAGAGAGATTAAACAAATACTTGAAAAGACTGTAAACCCTAGTAGAATAGATTGGTCCACTAGACTGGATACCCCATTATGGGCTTACAGGACTGCTTATAAGGCTCCTATTAGAATGACTCCTTACAGACTGATTTTTGGAAAGACTTGTCACTTACCAGTAGAAATGGAGCATAAAGCATATTAGGCAATTAAAGAATTCAATTATAATTTGAAAGATGCAAGTAAGAAGAGATTGTTACAATTAAATGAATTGGAAAAATTAAGAATGAGTCTTATGATAACGACAGAATTTATAAAGAAAAACTAAAGTTATGGCATGATCGGAAGATTAACCACAAGAACTTTGAACCAGGACAAGAAGTTTTGCTTTACAATACTAGGCTGAAGTTATTTCCTGGGAAATTGAAGTCTCGTTGGTTAGGACCCTTTATTTTGACTCATGTTTATACTTACGGTGCTGTTGAGATTGAAGATCAGAAAACTAGAAATAGAATTAAAGTAAATGGATACAGATTAAAAACATATTTTGAGGGTAAAAGACCAAATTTTAAAGAGGTTTTAATGATCAGGTCAACCTGAATGACACCTGAATAGGTCGGGCTGACGACGTTAAACCAAGCGCTTTATGGGAGGCAACCGTTATCTTTATTTTTATCACGGATTATAGTAGTTTTTATTTGAAATTATCGTTAGTTTGTGGTAGTATAAAGCTCTACTACTCTTATTTACCCTTGATTCATCATAACAATTGGATCCATAGAGAAAAATTGGAACGCATTCGGACCAGAGCAAAACTGTGCAATTTTTGCCTTGGGCGCCGACGGCGCCCTCGTCGCCACCGAGGATGGGTTTCTCCCGAGTGGCCAGGAAAAATAAATACAGAAGCTCGCCGATGCCTCCCTCGAACGCTGACGGCGAGACCGGTGAGATGGCGGTTTCTAGAGTTCGAATGGCAATTTTTTAGCGATTTTTGGATGGGAGTTACCCTTTTAAACTTCTAAATTCAATTCCTAGTTCATATTTTCTCTCAAAAACAAAGTGAAACTCCACCAAATTCATTCCTATGGCGTCCAATTCCCATGATAATCCTAGAATGCGAGTTTTCAATCGGCGAAAGTTTATTAGTACGGAAGCGCAGCGAATCTTCAACAAGGTACTGATGAAGAAAAGATTGATCAAGGAACAAGGATTCGTAAATTTAGGATTGAATAATCCCTCGATAGCAATTGAAGAGATGATAGTGCGGAGAAGATGGGAAGTGTTGTGTTATACTGCCGTCGCCGTAGTTGTTCCTGTGGTAAAGGAATTTTATGTAAATTTGCACGGAATCAACCAGGGAGTCGTCTATGTGCGAGGTAGATGGATCACTTTCACTCCTGCACGGATCAATGAAATATACATGATTGAGAACGTTCCTATCTGCCATTATTCCAACTTCTTCTCAACAAGAAACCAGATGAATGAAATTTACCAATATTTAACGGACGAAACTGACGACTGGGAAATGAGAGAGAATGGGTATGTTAGTTCTTCTGTAACACTCCTAAATCCCATTTCAAAACACTGGCACTTTTTCATTTCTGCGAAACTGTTACCGACAATGAAGATCGGTAAGGTTTCTAAGAAAAGTGTTATTTTGAATTACTGCATCCAAAGGGGACTGTCGATTGATATTGGATCAATAATTATGAAGTCGGTTTTGTGCCTGATCGTTCATGGATCAACTTATTGGCTTGGACACCCTTCCAAAATTTTCTCACTTTGCAGTCAATTCCAAGTGTCCTACGAAAATTGAGAAAAGGAACTTCTACCTTGGAAGCCTTTGGACCCAACTAAGAGATTCCCAGCTTTTGAAGATGAAAATGATGGCACCATTATAGTTGATCAATTATCTCAGAATTCACTACCATTTCAACCCTTAATTCTTGATAAGACTCTAGTGATCCTGCGCATAATCAATAAATTGGAGAAGGAGGTACAAAATTTCATGAATGCAAATAATAATATCTCTGATTTCTTTGATCATCTAGACTGGAGGATTAAAGAATATTTTGATTTCTCTGGACATTTAGAAGATAGTTTGATACGGCTGATGAGGAGGATGAAATTGATAGAAGAGGATTCTATTGAAGAATTTCCATTCTGACCCTTCTACAACCTCTTCGTTCATGTGCAATCAATGGGTGATCTCAAAGGAGAATTTAGTACTGAATCTGATGAATAGTAGATTTATATTACTACATGTCTATCTATCAATGTAATTTGGTTTGAACTTTGCATTTGCTTTTTCCTTATAATTATGCTTTTAGATCTCTGTATAGTTGAGATTAAGCGTAGGATGTTTTGTTTTCAGTGTTTTGAGTGTTGTGGCTTGGATTGTAACGCTAATTAATGTGTTGAGGTTGAGA
>JXCR01078056.1:43667-53952 GCA_002079205.1 Phalaenopsis hybrid cultivar
TTCCACATTGAGGAGATCCAAAAATTTTGAGAATGTGAAGAAAATATTGGGAAGAAATTCATGGAACTTAGTTTTGAACTCTTAGAATTACTTTTGGAAGCCATTATTTGCATATTTGAAGTATATTTCAAAATTTTTCTATGATTTGATTAGATTGAAATGGCTCCACGACAAAGAATATGAATTGAGTTTGACGAGTATCGCTTCGTCAATGTGATGGCTCAAATAAGATTTACTTCAGTATTTAAAGGAAAGAAGTGTATACAAGATTGAGTTTTTGAGAGCCCGGGAGGAGAGATTGAACGAGTTATTGCCGAGTGAAGTTGGGAAAACTTTTGTTACACCACCAACAAAGCTGATGCAAATGTTGTGAAGGAGTTCTACGCCAACATAATCTATCCTGAATATGGAATCGTTCAAGTGCGAGGATTTCCTGTTGAATTTAATGCCGCCCTCATCAACACCTTTTACGATGTCCTAGACTCTTTAGCTGCCACAATGATTCCTTTAGTATGCACAATGATTCCTTTAGTATGATGGAAGGCCCCCTGAATGATGTAATTAACTTTCTCACTGATGGGAAAGGAACGTGGAAGATTAAACAACGAGAACGGGTAAATTTTTCTGCTTCCTTGATGGGAAAGGAACATGGAAGATAAAACAGCGAGAACGGGTAAATTTTTCTGCTTCCATGCCTAAATGCCATCGCTAAAGCATGGTACTATTTTATTTCCTCTACTCTGTTACCGACTTATCACCATAGTGAGGTAACTAGAGATATAGCTATTCTAAATTTCCGTATCCATAATAATAGAACCATAAATGTGGGGAGAATTATTTTTAAGATTATATTGACTACGGCAAGGAGTGAGACAAGTGGAGGTCTAGGACATTCTGGCCTTATTTATGCACTTTGCCAACTTTCTGGAGTAGAAGCTGGAGATGAAGAATGGGTTTATCCTATGAAACCCATTAGTGAGGCCAATTTTAAAACTTATGAATCCCATGAGAAATAAAAATTTGGAAGTAGGAGTCAAGAGCCTTTTACTAGTAGAGATGTCCCCTCTACAAGTTATAACCTTCCACCTTCTAGTTCCCCTACCCTAACTGACTTGATGAATGAGTTGATCTTGTAGCAGAAGAGCGTAGAGTTAATAAATGAAAGGATTGGAGGTTTAGAATGTCGATATGATTATGATAGTGAGTACCTTCAGAGGCATTAAAATTTTGAGGTAGCTTATTATGAAGCTCAAGTCCGACACTACAGAGGTGAGCATGATGTTACTTTCCCTGAGTGCCCCCGATATACTTAGTATCAGCTTATCCACCCGCTGATATAGGAGATGAAGACATAGTGTGGGTTTTTAATATTTGAATGTAATTAATGTACTTGTACTTGTACTTTTATTTTTGTGATCTTTTGTAATAAAAATGGATGTTTATGTGTATTTGGACTTTCATTGTTATTATTATATTGTACTTGGATAGTTTTTTAATTTCTGTTTGGTAGTTATATTTTTCATGTGTAGTATAATAGATGTTGAGTAGTATTTTGTGGATTGTAATGTAATGTGATTTTTATTTTTGTGTTTTAATTGTAATTGTTATGTTTAGTATTGTAGATTGTGTTAGGAAATGTTATGCTTGTTATTTAATTGTAATTGTTTTGTTTAGTATTGTGGTTGTGTTAGGAAATATTGTGCTTGTTTAATGTGTAGTATTGTGGTTGTGTTAGGAAATATTGTGCTTGTTTAATGTTTTAGTTTTATACTTATTTGTTTTATTTAGTATTGTAATTGTGTTAGGAAATGTTGTGCTTGTTTAATGTTTTAGTTTTATACTTATTTCAAAATTTCATAAAAATTTCTTTAATGATTTATATGTGTAGAAAGCGTCTAATATTATAGACCAGGTGAAGTAAGTGTTAGGAAATATTGTGCTTATTTAATGTTTTAGTTTTATACTTATTTCAAAATTTCATTACCCAGAAATTCCTCTAATGATTTATAGTGTAGAAGCTTCCCCTAATGTTACAGCCCAGGTGAAACAGAAATTTTTAGAAGGCCTGCAAAAATTTTAGAATGATGAAAATGGCTAAAATACTGAGGAATGATTTATATTTAGAGTTTTTCTTTCCACATGTATCATTTCATATTGAAAAATTTAAGTTTGAAGGAGGGAGGAAAAAGATTAACTATTAGATGTCCTCTATTTAATTATTTTCAAAAATTATTTATATGATTTTATATAGTGAATTTAATTCAGGTAACTATATTTTTGTAACTATTTAAATATTATAGTAGATTTAAAGAAATATTTTTGTAATGAAAATTAATTTTGTAACTTAAGATGTTTAGTATAAGAGAATAAGATTATAGTTAACTATTTAAAGTAAAGGAAACTATATTTTGAAGTATTAAGAATCTAGAAATTCATTTGAGAAGAAAAGATTGGGGCTCAACAATGTAAAAACTATGAAATATTTATAAGGTAAAGCAATTCTTTGAGTTTCAAATTTAGGGAAAGAAAGGTGATGTTCAAAATCATTAAAGGCTATCCAGATATAGTAATCCTTACTTGAAAATAGAAAAAGAAAGGATGGACAACAATCCCTGAAAAAAAAAGAAAAAAAATATAGGATTGAAAGAAATCCTAATGAAAAAAAGAAAAGAAAGAAAAGAAAATATGGAAGTGAGGAGAAGCTTGAGGATATGCTTAATAAAAAATTGGCTTCACTGGACCTACTTAAAGGGAAAACCTAAATACATTCCTAAACTTATATTTATATATTAGATCTTTTACTAGTAGTGTTCGCATGAAGTACCTATCATTTAAATATTCTACGTGACTTAATATTGCAACATATAGTCATTCTCGAAATGAATAGAAGACTAGAACTCTTAAACTTGATGACTAGATAATCTTGTGGTTACAGAGTTAATTCAATTACTTGAATTTTTTTTTGAAAATCTCACTATGATATTTATCTAAATCCAAATTATAGTGTTTCTGAATTAAAACTTTACTACAATAGATCATAACTTTTATGTAGTACTAAAATTACTTGAGGACAAGTAATAGTTAAGTTTGGGGGATTTTAACCAGAAGAAAATATGTTGAGATTTTCATACCTATTTTATACTATTTTTTGTGATATTAAACTTTAAATAAAGGTATTTTTGATGTTTTGTTGCATGAATGATGAAATACGGTCATTGGAGCAAAAAGATGCAAATAGGACCAAATTTGGAGTGAAAAGAGCCAAAGTGTGAAGAATTGAACTAGGGCGCCGACGGCGCCATTGACCCCGCCGACTGCGAGATTTTCCCAAGACTCCAGAATTAATTCATTAAGAAGGTCCGCCGACGGCGCCCTCAAAGCTGCCGATGGCAAGCTCGGCGGTTATGTCCAACTAAACTTTGGATGAGGACAAATTTTGAAGGGATGCTTAGGCAACTCTTGAGAAAGCTCATCCACAACTTTAAAAGAAGATTTTTGCCAAAAATTGAAAGGACTATGAAGACTCTAGAGGTCCTGGAGGTTAGAGAGGTTCCATTAGAGTGACAAAAGTGTGAGTAATTCTTCGAGAGATTGTAAGAGTGAAGGAAAAGTGAGGATTTCTTCCTTCTTGCTGCTTCGAAAAGGAATTCCGTGTGCTGTAAAGAAAGAAATAGATTCAGAGGAATTTCGAGGAGTTTTCTTGGGGATAAATTAGAGATAAGTTTATTTATTGTTGTGGTTGTATGACTTTGCTTTTATATATGAATTTCAAGTTTTGTTGTGTTTTCTCCATGAGATCTGAGTAGTTTTCTCTGTCTTTCTCCTTATCTTGAGATTTGTGAAATGGTGATTTGAATTAGTGGAGTCATGAAAATGTTAAAGAAATTGTGATGATCTTCTCACTTTGATCTTAATTTACTTTCAATATGGCCAATTGATTTATTAAAATATGTTGAGTTTTATAACTAAAGTGAAGATTACATCCAAGATTCAGGGAGGTCAAAGCCCTTGGAAATTAGGTGCAAATAAATAGGATAATAATATTATCGGGCGTAGAATTGGAGATTTTAGAGTGACAGACTAAAATCCCCAATTCAGTTCTATCGTTTGGGTGTTGAAGTGTAGATGTTAGCCCTCAGGCGAGAGGAACGTGGTAGCTCTGAAGTGGGAGTCGGTATCCTCCCAGTCTAGCCGCAGATTCAGTAAACATGCATAGGATTAATCAATGTTCTTTATGACTGGACCAAAGGGTAAAGAATAGGTATGCTCCTATTTGGCACCATATAATTTGAACTGATTTTCTTTATCCATTCACTATAATTTCTTGACAAGGAGAAGGTTGTTTTCTTATATATTGAATATCACATTTGAACCTTCATTAGTATATTTAGTTATTTAATAGTTAAGATATATTGAATATCACATTAAAAACCTCATTAGTATAATTAGTTATTTAAGAGTTATTAAAAATTTAAATAGTTACATTTCAATTATCTATTAGTGACGGATAAGCAAATTGAGCTTTGTTGTTGCAATTAAAGTATTTCTTTTCTAAAATCTTAGTTCGTAGTTCTAATATTACTCCTTATGGGATCAATATCTAGGACTCCATTAGAGCCATATATTACTTGAGCGATACGTATACTTGCGTTGATAAGTGTGACTTTACACTCTATTAGAGCCCTATATTACTTGAGTGATACGTATACTTGCGTTGATAAGTGTGACTTTACAATTATTGAATTTTTATTACGTTCATATTTATCGAATCTATAATTGTTATTAAGTTTAGCTACAATTGCTGAGGATTTAAATCTTTTAGCAGCAGTATTAAATACTTATATTCTTAAGCATATATAAAGTCGCGGTCATAAAGAAATGAAGAGATTTAGAGGAACTTCGAGGAATTTGCTTCGGGAGAAATTAAAGATAAATTTATTTATTGTTGTAGTTTGTATGAATTTGATTTTATATATGAATTTTGAGTTTTGTTGTGTTTTCCCCATGAGATCTGAGTAGTTTTTCTATATTCTCCTTATCTTGAGAATTGTGAAATGGTGATTTGAATTGGTGAAGCCATGAAAATGATAAAGAAATTATGATGATCTTTTCACTTCGATCTTACTTTACTTTCAATCTGGTCAATTGATTTGTTAAAATATGTTGAGTTTTGCAACTAAAGTGAAGATTACATCCAAGATTCAGGGAGGTCAAAGCCCTTGGAAGTTGGGTGCAAATAAATAGGGAAATAATATTTTTGGGCGTAGAATTATAGAGGAATTAAGTTGATGTGTCATGCTTTAAAATTATGGGAGAGGGTAATTGAACAGGTTAAGACGCTTCACAAAAATTTCTCATAATCAATTTGGATTTATGCCGAGCAGGTCTACTATGGAAGCTATACATAAAAATTTCTCATAATCAATTTGGATTTATGCCCGGCAGGTCTACTATGGAAGCTATACATTTTGAGAGGTTTGATGGAGAAGTTCCGAAATAATATGGAGAATCTACATTTGATTTTTATTGATTTAGAAAAATCTTACGATAAGGTTCCAAGAGATATCCTTTGGAGAGTTCTAGAGAAGAAATGTGTTGATATGACTTATATTCAATTCATTAAAGATATGTATACTAGAGTTGTTACTTGTGTTTAAATTGAAGGAGGATTGACAAAATATTTTTCTATTTTTGTTGGATTACATCAGGGATCGGCTTTAAGCCCATACCTTTTTTATTTAGTTATGGATGGTCTTACTGGACATCTACAGAAGGATGTACATTGGTGTATGCTTTTTGCTAATGATATTCTTCTCATGGATAAAACGAGAGAAAAAGCTCAGGAAAACCTTAAATTATGGAGGTCTACATTAAAGTCTAAAGGCCTTCATTTAAGTAGAACTAAAACTAAATACATGGAATGTAATTTTAGTAGTAATAGCTCTAGTGACAGAAGTGTGACTTTGGGTGATCAAATTATTAAAAGGTGGGAACAATTTAGATATCTTGGGTTTGTTGTCCAAAGCAATGGTGATATAGATGGGGATGTTAATAGTAGAATTCAAGTTGGTTGGTTGAAGTGGAGGAATGCTTCGGGCCTTTTGTGTGATAGAAAAGTACCGCTAAGACTGAAAGGAAAATTTTATAAGACGGTGGTGAGACCTGCAATGCTCTATGGCGCTGAATGTTGGCCTTTAAAAGAGAAGCATAATAATAAGTTAAGTGTTGCCGAGATGAGAATGATTAGGTGGATGAGTGGCTTTACACTTAGAGACAAAATGCGGAATGAATATATTCGTGATAGGGTTGGTGTAGCTCCTGTGACAGACAAAATTAGAGAAAGTCGTCTTAGATGGTTTGGTCATATTAAACGTCGACCATTAGATGATCCGATTAGGAGAGTAGATGTTTTAGATTCGACTTGTGTTAAGAAAGGCAGAGGTAGACCTAGGAAGACTTGGGCTTATTGTATTAAAAATGATCTTAATTTATTAGAACTAAATGAAAATATGACACTAAATAGGACGCAATGGAGAAAAAGGATTCATGTAGCCAACCCCACGTAGTGGGATTAAGGCTTTGTTGTTGTTGTTGTTGTTGTAGACAAAAATCCCTAATTCAGTCCTATTGTTTGGGTGTTGAAGTGTAGATGTTAGCCCTCAAGCGAGGGAAATGTGGGAGCTCCAAAGTGAGAGTCGGTATCCTCCCAGCCTAGCCGCATATTTAGCAAACAAGTGTAGGATTAGTCAATGTTCTTTATGCCTGGACCAAAGGGTAAGAATAGGTATACTCCTATTTGGCATAATACAACTAGAACCGATTCACTTTATCCATTCACTATAATTTCTTGACAAGGAGAAGGATGCTTTCTTACATATTGAATATCACATTAGAACCTTCATTAGTATAATTAGTTATATAAGAGTTATTAAAATTACATATTTACTTCAATTGCCTATTAGTGACACATAAGCAATTTGAATTCCATTGTTGTGATTAAGTATTACTTTTCTAAAATCTTAGTTCGCAGTTCTAATATTACTCCCTATGGGATCAATATCTAGGACTCCATTACGGCCCTATATTACTTGAGTGATACATATACTTGCGTTGATAAGTGTGACTTTACAATTATTGAATAGTTTATACATACATCTTTATTGAATCTATAACTGTTATTAAGTTTTTGGTGCAGTTGCTAAGGAATTAAATCTTTGAGCAGCAGTATTAAACACTTATATTTTTAAGCATATATAAAGTCGCTATCAAGTTTTTGGCGCTGTTGCTGGGGAGTAAACAAGAATCACAATTAGAGTAATGGACAAATTAGGATTATTATAAAATTTTTACTTGAATTGCAACTTATTTTTATATTAGGTTAACTGTTTTACTGTGCACTGATTTCAAATTGTATGCGTAAATTTGGACCTGAAAATCTTATACCCTATAATTCAGAATTAGAACGTACTGTTAGAAAAATTAGAAGATTGAGAAGAGAACGTAGAAATTCTGATACAATGGAAAACAACATGAACAATCAAGGAATAGAAAATGAACACCAATCTAGATCCCTATGAGATTATGCAAATCCTGCAGCAGATGAAATTCACTTATCTATCCAAAATCCTGATGTAGTTGTTAATTCATTTGAGCTTGAACTTGCTATTATCCAAATGGTACAAAACAATCAATTCGGAGGTACACCAAATGAAGATCCGAACCAAGACCCTTAAGAGACTATGCAAATCCTACGGCAGATGAAATTCAGTTATCTATCCAAAATCCTGATGTAGCTGCTAATTCATTTGAGCTTAAAACTGCTATTATCCAAATGTACAAAACAATCAATTCGAAGGTACACCAAATGAAGATCATAATTTACGCCTCGCTAGTTTTTTAAAACTGTGTGCTACCTTTAAATATGACAGAGTTTCAAACGATGTTGTTACACTTAGACTTTTTCCTTTTTCACTTAGGGATAAAGCTAAGATGTGGTTAAATTTGTTAGCACCAGGATCTATTATAACATTAGGAGAACTTTCACAGAAATTTCTATCCAAATATTTCCCTCCATCCAAAACTGCTAAACTTAAAATGACATAACATAGTTCTGTCAGATTGATGGAGAGTCAATATATGAAGCTTGGGAGAGATTTAAAGATATAACATCATTTTGTCAGATTGATGGAGAGTCAATATATGAAGCTTGAAAGAGATTTAAAGATCTTCTTAGGCATCGTTCTGTCAGATTGATGGAGAGTCAATATATGAAGCTTCGGAGAGATTTAAGGATCTTCTAAGGAAATGCCCTCATCATTCGTTACCAGATTGGTTGATAATTCAAACTTTTTATAATTGATTCTTAGGAAGTGCCTTCATCATTCGTTACCAGATTGGTTGATAATTCAAACTTTTTATAATGGATTATTGGGATCACTTAGATCGATTATAGATGTTGCGGCTAGTGGTTCGTTAATGTCAAAACATTTTGATGAGGCTTATTCGTTAATAGAAGAGATGGCTACCAACAATTTTTAATGGCCCTTTTAAAGGGTAAATCCTAAAAGAGTACCTGGTATCCATGATTCTGATATCATATCTATGTTAGCTTCTCAGATTGCTGCAATATCAAAAAAATTTGATCATTATGGAATGAATTATTCTCCAACACCTCCTATGATGGAAGAGAATTCATCTGGGCAATTTGTGGATGTTCAACTTTCATATGAGACTCCTACTATGATGGAAGAGAATTCATCGGGGCAATTTGTGGATGTTCAACCTTCATATGAGACTTTATCTATTAATAAACCCAACAACACTTATTCGAACTATTATAACCCAGGTTGGAAGAATCATCCAATTTTTAATTGGAATAACAATTCTGCTTCAAATCAATAATGGGCAAACAACCCAGTAAACCCATTAGGAAATTCATCCATCCAAGGAAATGTTAATTTTAAACCTTCTTACCCTCCAGGATTTAACAGCAACACTCAAATTAAGGAAAAGAAGTTGTCTATGGAAGAGCTGATATTAAACATGGGTCAACAATTGCAGAATCAAGGAAATCAATTACAAAATCAAGGAACTGCTATTTAGAATACAGAATTTAACAGTAATACTCAAATTAAGGAGAAGAAGTTGTCTATGGAAGAGCTGATATTAAACACACAATTGTAGAAGCAAGGAAATCAATTACAAATTCAAGGAAATCAATTACAAAATCAAGGAACTGCTATTAAATTGCAGAATCAAGAAATCAATTGCAGATTTAAGGAAATCAATTACAAAATCAAGGAACTGCTATTAATTGCAGAATCAAGAAATCAATTGTAAAATCAAGGAACTGTTATTAAAAATATTAAAAATCAATTAGGGCATATGGCTACTGCACTTAGTAATCGAACATTAGGAACTTTTCCTAGTACTGTGGAACCAAATCCTAAAGATCAAGGAAAAAAACACATCGCTACTACGCTTAGTAACCGAACACTAGGAACTTTTCCTAGTACTGTGGAACCAAATCCTAAAGATCAAGGAAAAGAACAAATCAAAACGATTGAATTACAAAGTGGAAAAGAATTGGAAACAAGGGTGCAAAAAGAAACTAAAATTGAAAAAGAGAAAGTGGAAAAAAATTGGAAACAAGAGTACAGAAAGAAACGGAAACTGAAAAAGAGAAAGTGGGTGGAAAAGAATTGGAAACAAGAGTACATAAAGAAATGAAAACTGAAAAAGAGAAAGTGGATACCTAAAAGTACAGAAGGAAACGGAAACTGAAAAGAGAAAGTGGATACAGACAAAGAAAAGGATCATGAGTACCCAGAATTAGAATATCCGCTTACACCAATGAAACTTACTGTGGAGAAACCTCCACCACCGTTTCCTCAAAGATTGAATCAACACAAACAGAATAAACAATTTTCTAAGTTTTTAGAAATTCTTAAGAAGTTAACAATAAATATTCCCTTCGTAGAAGCTTTAGAACAAATGCCCAATCATGTCAAATTTATGAAAGATATTTTGAACAAGAAAAGGAAGTTCACTAATAATGAAACTGTTGCACTTAGCGAAGAGTGTAGCGCAATTATTCAGAAAAAGCTTCCTGAAAAACTAAAAGATCCTGGTAGTTTCACTATACCGTGCGCTAATGGTGAAAAATTTTATGGAAGAGCTTTATGTGATTTGGGAGCCAACATTAATCTTATGCCTCTATCAATTTTCAAAAGATTAGGATTAGGAGAAGTCTCACCTACATCTGTAACTCTTCAGTTAGCGGATC
>JXCR01078060.1:0-25060 GCA_002079205.1 Phalaenopsis hybrid cultivar
TTAATTCTGATGACCGACAGCTTCTTACGGGCAAACCCCACACCAAAAATAGTGCCGACAAGTCCTTCAACATAGTTTCCCAATGGGATGCAAGCTCCCAGAGATTGACTAGATGAGAGGGTTCCCGGGGAGCGACAACCTTTACTACAATCTTCAAAGTCAATTCACGTTAACATCCATAGCACGACTCTAGTTGAGCAGTCTTTCAAAGTTTTTGACATCAAGTCTATGAGAACCATTTGTAGGTTATGAGGTAACTTTCACTACAAATTTAAATGGTCATTAATGTCAACTTCTTAGAATTTACCGTAGTTAAAAAAGCTCTCAAGAGTTCAGACAATATTATCAAATATCTCTCTCAAATCTTCTCATAAATACTATATATTTAAAGTTTTAAAGATAATCCCTAATTGGACTGACCCTAGATGAGGATATATCCATGATCTTAAAATAATAGTAATTTTAGATACATACCAATTTTACCTTTAATTCAAGATCCACGTGACAGGCGTCCTTTCCCATTCAAGGAAAAATTGATCTCAAGAGAATTTGATTTGACATCTTCCATACAAGTTAACGTCACTGATTGACATTTTGATAAAAAATCTTGCATATATCAAAGTTCTTTGGTGAATTTCTTTCAACCTCTCCATATAGGTTAATGTCACCGAGTAGTACTCAAACAATAATCTTTCATAGGTTAAAAATCCTTGATGGATTTCTTTCAAACTTTTCCACACAGACTAATGTTATAACAAAAAGAATCGGATGGGTCAGACATCCTTAGGAGAATTTCTTATATCTTTTCCATACAGGTTGACATCAAGTAATGTTTTCATGAACAACCTTTCATATAAGCTAATAGCATCACCAACATTATGATAAACAACTTTAAATAAATCAATCATCATTGACAGACTTTCATGAAATTCTTTCATATGGGTTAATGCTATCACATAAGCCTAGAATAAAAAACCAATAATTGTTCAAATGTCAATGGTGGAATTCCTTTAATCTCATTATTGTATTAAACCACAAGGTTTCCTATTTACCATAATTCAATGGTTGGTCACTCACCTATCACTCTTCTACTGTAACTAAATACAATTTACATAACCTCTACTATTTGGCTATAATCAGTTAGTAATAATCATCATTCTTTAAGAAATATAAAAATTTAATCTACTTTGGGAGAAGGACATATTTATCACTCACACTGGTGTTGGGCAACTATTGTTATCATAATAGTGAGTTTTCTATTACACGGTTGGTAGCTTTATTACTGTAGACCACCAATCTTGGCCACCATCATTATCAATAGATTAGCGTCACTCAATGAAACCTTAATACCTCCATCATAATCCCCAAGCCAATGATTTTGTTGCTGCTATTTTTTTTAGAACATCATTGCTCGATAAACATTATTAGACAAAAATCATTATTGATTGTCTATTTTTTCCCTTACCAATGGAGCAACTGTCACTTTCTCCACTAGATCACTGATACCCAATTGATTTTAAGCCACTACCTCCATCATCATAGTTCATTTTTGTTGTCATCAAAGCATAATCACATAACCATCACCTCCAAGTTGAACTAACATCGATGGATTGCCACCACTTCAGGAGCACCATCACCTAGCTGGCTCATCGAACAACTGTCATGTTATAGCACCATCATTAAGCAGTCACCATCATAAGACCAATGTATTTAGGCCACTACTATGATGGAGCACTATTGTTAGTTAAACATACTGCTAGATTATCATCATTGGGTCGTTGCCTCACTTGCAGTACACCATCACTATCAAACTAGTTAATCAATTGATGCTGTTGGACCCCATTGCAATTATTAGATTCTCACCATATGGAATAATGACATTGTTGCCATCAGCAACTTCATTACAGAATCACTTTCTCTCAAAAAATGACACCATCTTACCATTATCACTTAGCTGGCGCCATTAGACGATAGTTGTTGTTGTTGGACCAATGTTGCCTTGAAGATATTGTAGTTGTCAATACCTTTATATGACCAATAGTATCTTTATTTGGGCTGTATCTCATGACCCTCAATATTGTCAGAATACCCACTCATCAACCAACAACACCTAATTGACATTATTCTACTGATATCGGGCCACCATCACAAAGCTAAGAAATGACACCATCATTTATCTACCATCACGTCAATTTATCATCACTCGTTTTCCATTGTTAATATGGATTTATCATTTTCATCATGTCAATATCGACATGCTAGACTAACTTCGTAGGGCCTTCAACATTGCTAATTCAACATCATTACTGTCATTGGAGCACTATTGCTTAAACTTTGCCACACTCATGATACATCATCATTATTGACCTACCATCAATTGTCCAATGACACTACTGTCACCATAATATCTTGGACAAAGGTATTACTAAAAACACCACACCTTTATTGAATCATCAACTTTACCTATAAATTCCTCAAGACTATTGTAGCCATGTTGATGCTGAAAGAACACATCAGTTATTATTAGAACTCAAAACCCTGCTAATAAAGCAGCTATCACTATCATCACTAGACCACTATTATTATTATTGAGTCACTGTCATAGGGCCACCATCATCATCAAGCTGCACAATTATCATCGAGTCGTCAACGTCGTAGGGCCTTTTTTATCAAGTATTCTTCAGGTTGGAGCACTATTATCAAGCCACAATAATAGATAATTATCGCTAAACTATCTTTGTTGGGCTATTACTACTATTAGTATCAGGTCGTCAACACAAAACCATCAATGTTAAGCCACCATCACTATGTCTGACCATCATTACCAAGCTATCACTGCTATGTTAAATCCATGATGATCAACTGTCATCACTATTGTGGTACATCGTTTCCATCATCAGACCATTATCATCGAGATGCAATGGCTATTAGAACACCATCATCAGACTAGTGTCATTTTGAGATGATCATCACCATAGCCCAACCAACACTATTATTACTATCATTGAACCTACCATAGCTTGATCACCATCATCATAGGACTATGGGCCTTGATCGCCTCCAAATTGATCTGTTTGATAACTTTGATTAACACCCATTCAAGGGAAAAAAACTACCTTTCCATAGGACTATAGGACTTGAACACCTTCAATTTAGTCTATCCGAAGAGGTCGATCAACACCTTATTCAAGCAATGAAAATTGCCTCATTGTTGGACTAAAGGACTTGATCACCTCCAAGACGATCTACTTGATGATGTATGCTGATACCTTTTGTAGGACTAAAGGCTTCACCTCCAACATTGTCTTTATAATGAGGTTGGTCAACACTTCTTTTATGAGAGAGATTTTAACTTATTATATTTGATGAGGTTGGTCAACACCTCTTTCAAGGGATGACAATTGTCTCTCTGTAGAACTAGAAGTATTGACCACCTGACAACCTAGTCTATCTGATGAGGTAAGTCAACACTTTTTTTTTCAAGAAAAGATAATTACCTCACCTATGATCACAAACCTTGATTACCTCCAACTCAGTTATCCAACGAGGTAAATCAACACCTTTTTAAAAGGAAGACAATTGCCTCATCATAGAATTACTTGTCATGGTTTCCTTTAACCCAATATATCTAATTTTGTTAGAGAAGACAATTCCCTCACCTAGGATCATATGTCTTGATCACCTCAAAGCTAGTCAAATTAATGAGGTTGGTTAATACCTTTTATAAGGGAAATCAATTGCCTCACATAGGGTTGGAGGCCTTAACCACCTTCAAGTTCAAACCATTCAATGAAAATAGCCAACCCTTTCAGTTTACAATGGAAAATCAAAGCTTAATCATTTGGGATGTGAGCAAAAATAAGGAGAGGTATGCCCTCCATTACACCCCAATTAGGGTATTTATAGATTCAAGAAAGGGAGAAAAGGGTAACATTTGGAGGCAAAAACTCAAATTATTTAGAGAAGATTAAATTAATTAGTCCCTTATATCTCTTTCCTTTGAAAAACAGTGAAAGGGGGGGGGGGGGATCTAAAAGACTGGAAAGAAATCTATGAACATCTTGAATTGTTGCAACAGATGTGTGCAAGTTTGAATATGAGTACATCACTAGCTCTCACGTGTATACACAGACACACAGTTAGCATGTCGACGTTGCTATGACACATGCACATGCACGTGAGTGGTCCTGACACTCAGATGCATGAACTCACTAATCAAGTACCTATAACTATCATTATCATACCACCACCACTACTATCGAGTCACTATCATCAGGCCGCCATCATCATCAAGCTATCCATCAAGCTACACCATCATCATTGAGCCATCATCATCATAAGACCCCTTTTGCTGGGTATTCTCCATGTTAGAACGAGATTATCAAGTCACCATAAGACCAGATAATTATCGTTAAACCATCATTGTTTGGCCACCACTGTTGTCACCGTGAGATCACCATCACAAAACATCAACATTAAGCCACCATCACTATGTCTGACCATCATTTTCAGACTACCACTGCTATGAAAAATCCTTGATGATCAACTATCAGTGTATGAGTAAGTGGTCAGTAAAGTTTCATGCCATTTAAATTAAAATATGAGAGTTATGGGGTATAAACTCAAAGGGCATAATGATAAAATTGAGAATCTTACACTCAACCCCTATTTTAACTAACTTTTAGGTTAAACCAAAGGAAAAAGGCATTAAACCATGATGATTAATTCACTGAGGTGATTGAAGAATAAAGGGTAAATGATGTAGCAACCCACTCATGATATTATAAAAAAGGGTGAAATTGTAAATATTTGACTTGTTATGTATAGGGAAAAATGAGAATTTGGGTGATTCAAGAGTCAGGGGTATGTGTTAAGAGATTAAAAAAATCACTGATCTGAACCCCCAACCAATGGTCAAACAATGTCCAATCATTTTGATAAACATCAAATACATTTTATAAAATCTTACAAAATTATAAGCTTACCCCTAAGCCTTAAGAGCTTGATAGTGAATTAGGTTTAACTTAATATCATTTAAGGAGAAGTTAAAAGATGGAACCTAAGTGATAATGGAACATCTTAAAGCACTTCAAGATCAAGCTCGATTAAGTGGTTAGGTTGGGAGGATATCGACTGCCACTATAGAGCTCCCACTACTCCCTCCCCTGATGGCTAACAATCTTGCATTAGTTTACAATCAGCTGGACTAAATTAAGGATTTTAATCTGTCACCTTAAAATCTCCAATTTTTCATCCAACAAAATATATTTTTCTATTTATTTGCACTCAATTCCATGGATGACATACTCTCCCATGAAATCAAATGTGACTCTCCCCCTGTTGTGAAAATCATAGCCCATTTCAGAACATATGTTTCTCAATATGTTTTAACATTTTAATTGGCCAGATCAAAAAGTAAATGAAGATCAGAGTTCAAATCATCACAAATTATTAAAATTTAAAACCATTAAAAACAAAATCAATTCTTCACAAAACCATATCTCAAAGTAGTGAGAAAGATAAAGAAGACTACTCAGAATTCATGNTATATAGTATTATGTGCATGAAAATGATGTAATTATTTTAGTGTTTCATCAAAAGTCTGTGAGATGGTGCAGAAAAAAAAGTAAGGCAAAAATTTTAGAAGGTGCGCATATAATAGGAGATTATTGGGAAGGAGCTCCTCATAAAAGAAATAAAATAAAAAAGAAGCCAATTTCCCCACCTTGGGGGCACGTATGGCTCTTAATTTTTTTTTTATATAAATATTATTATTATTATTAGATAATATATAAAATATTATTATAAATATTATTAATATTTATTTTATACATTAACGAAAATATTAAAACTAATTTCTACATTAATTAATAAATTGTAATTAGTTTTTAATTAATTTAAAAAATAAAAATGAACAAATTAATTGAATTAAGAAAATCTTAAATTTACAAAATTTATCGTGTTTTGAAATATTTACAAAATTAAACAAATCAAATTAATTAAAGAAATTGAACAGATTAATCAACTGACATAACATTTACAAAAAAAAATACTATCTTCAACAGCAAGGGGAATAGCACCTGAGCCCGGTGTATATCGAGAAGGTTGTCGTAGTGTTTATGATGCAATTGACGCTTTTGAAATTCTTCAATATCATTGCTTTCAATTGTATCATTCATAGCATCTGGTGACATCCAATAAATTTGTTCGTTGGGAATTGGTGTAGAATAAAATTGCGGTGTACCAAAATCCATGTTTATATCAAAAATGGGCACAAACATGAGAATGTTTTGAAAATTTAATTCTAAGGCTCCACCAATGATGGTTGTCATTTACAAGTTAAATGATCGAGCCTTGGAGGAACCTGCATAGCTGGATAGTCCTATATAACTGGAGGGTTCTGCATAACCGGTGAGTCCCGCAAATACTGATTGGACGAGATAAATAAATGTTTCTGAATATTTTTGTTAAGGAAACACAAAGATCTTCGTTTCAAGAAACACAAGAGCAAAAATATCCAAAAAAACATCTATTTTTCCTGCCCAATCAGTATTTACGGGACACTCTGGTAATGCAGAACCTTGCAACCATGCAAGACCATCCAGTTATATAGGACACTCCGGTTATGTAGTACCATCAGCATATGAAGTTCCATCATTTAACATGCAGTTGAAAACTACTACTGGTGGAGACTTGATTTAAAATTTCAGAATAATCTAATGTCCGCACCTATTTCTGATATATGCATGGATTTCGACACACCATAATTTTATTCGTCACCAAATCCCAACGAACAAATTTACTAGATGCCATGCTACGAATGACACAACTGAAAGTGATGATAATGAAGAAGAACTTCAAGAACATCAGGTGTGTCATAAACCACTACAACCACCGTCTTGATATACAGTGAGCTGTCGGCACTATTTTTGGTGTGGGGTTTGCCCGTAAGAAGCTGTCGGTCATCGGAATTGAAATCCCGNGATATCTGGGACTCTATTATAGCCATTTATTACTTAAGCGATGCGTATACTTGCGTTGATTTTAAAAGGGATTTGGCATTTTAAAAAGAGATTTAAAGATTAATTATTTTCATAGAAGGTATTTTTGTTGAAATTATAGTGCGTATTTATTGTTATATTTTTCGTGTATATTTTGAAATATTAGAAGATATTTGCAAGATTTACACACTAAATCTACCCGCATCAAGTACTGATGACAAGGACTAGCAAGCAGGAAATCAAAATGTTATCTGCCATCCAATTCAAAGAAGACATTCCAGAAGACATTGGGGAGTTACTTGATTTTTCCTTATAACTTCAATGAAGAAGAGAAGCCATAAGAAGGCATGTCAAGGAAGTGGTGGAGGTTCTTAAAGAACTACCACCAAGGAGGGAAAAAAATTAGTTGATTAGGCTGGAGCCAAGGATTAAGCCGATAGCCATCAAGTTTCACTGCATGGCAGCCCTTCCCCATATGACCAAGGAAAAACCTAAGTTGGCAAGTGTGTGAGCAAACAAAGGATGCTGGACCAAGTGCCAAGGGGAAGCCGTAATGAGGGCATTGAGAGTTTAAGTGGGGGAGAGTTTCACGCTCCGTCATTGTCGGCACTGTTTTTTGGTGTGGGGTTTGCCCGTAAGAAGCTGTCGGTCATCGGAATTGAAATCCCGTTGTNTAATGCTTTCTTATATATTGAATATCACATTTGAACCTTCATTAGTATAATTAGTTCTTTAATAGTTATTAAAATTATATATTTATTTCAATTGTCTATTAGTGACAGATAAGCAAATTGAACTTCGTTGTTGTGATTAAAGTATTCTTTTCTAAAGTCTTAGTTTATAGTTATTATCTTACTCCCTGTGGGATCGATATCTAGGACTCCATTAGAGCCCTATATTACTTGAGCGATGCGTATACTTGCGTTGATAAGTGTGACTTTATAATTATTGAATATTTATTACGTCCCTTTTTATCAAATTTATAATTGTTATTAATGTTTTGGTACAGTTGCTGAGGAATTAAATCTTTTGGCAGCAGTATTAAATATTTACATTTTTAAGCATATATATAGTCACGGTCAAAGCACACAGTCCACCTCTCAGCCCCCACCTTTATCAATATCTTACATTTAGTCCCGATCTTCCATATGTGACTACGGGTGTTCTTTTAATTATTCATGTTTTGTTACTTCTCGTTTTCAAACTTTTTTCTTACTGAATGCTCTTGTTTACTTTCTCAAAATTTATTTGAATTTCTTGCAAATATTATCTGCTTTATGATGCTAACCATGCAGCGGTAGCAAAGGCCGAGGTACACATTTATTTTATGCAATGCAATTTTACTTATTTACTTTACAATATTTTCCTTACCTGCATTTATTTACTTCACCAGCAAAACATGTACCAAAATGGAAAAAATCACAAAAACTTATTTTCAAAATGAAACAACACTTTTCAAAACAAAACAAAACAAAAAGCATAACACATGCTTTTGAATTTACGGGAGTCCCTCGGATAAGGTAACCCATAGTTGCTAATGAGAACTTCCCAGTTTAAATGAGTTTAACAACTCATTTAGAATAATTAATTTCAAGAGAAAATAGTGGTACTGGAACAAGGGAACCGTGAGATCCTAATCGGTGTTTCTCTAATCAACTTAAACCCTCCCATAATGCTTGAATAATAATAAAAAAAAAGTTGAAACACACATGATAAAGTCGTTTGTACCTTTGACCTTAGGACTGTTGCAAGGAGCTTGGAGCTAACTTTGTGGGTAGCACAATGAGAATATATAGAAGAACAACTTCAAGAGAGCATGTGGATCTACAACAACAATCTTTTCTTAAAATTAAACAACAAGCCGTAGGACTTTGAGGTAGTCCGTCTAGTACGACATAAATCCTCACTTTATCTTTAGACCTTTGCACAATCATTTTGTGCACTTTAAGCCCTAACTTATTTTAGGCTCCGAGGTTGTCTTTCATCATGACATAAACCCTCCTATCTTCTAGGCTATTTATATGATTGTGTCATGTAAATGTAACCTTAATGAATAAAATTAGCAGGATGAAGTATTTAATTATATCTCTTTGAAACTGAAGACAAACCATAAGATAGCTTGGGAAGTCACCGAAGTTCTCCTCACGATCCATGACACCCCCTAGCTTTCCTCCTTTTGATTTCATAATAAATGCTCCAAATTTGATCTTTGCCCATTTGATACTCTTTTGTCCGACCTTGAAAAGTCCTACCATTTGAAATTCCTAGAGATAATATTTTCTGATCTAAATCAAGAGTTTTCTTAGGTGACCTCAATCATTTAAGATGTGACTAACAATATCGGCTTACCTTTATAGGAAACTTTAGAACCCAACTTAATATAAACCCTGTCTAATATTTCATATTACATAGAGAAAATTTGTCAGTCAACATAAATTATTTTGAAGCTTAAAACGAATGTCATAAAATCTTTAGTTTATTTAATCCAGTCTCACTAGTATGTAATATGTCTATTTTTCGGGATAGACATATTACTTGCAGTGTTGTGCTCGTTTATTTAAACTATTGTCTATATGGTATTGGTTTGATCTCATATTTTTAAAATTAAACTATTACTTTCCAAAACTATATTATATATATTAAATTAAATATTACTTTCCCAATTTAGCGACCGACATACATTTTCCTTTTAGTGTAGTTTACGACATGTTTTATTTATGCATAATTTCATATATTTGTAATGACCTCAAAGGTAGAGAATAGTAGGCCACCTGTTTAGGAGGAACCTTACGACAAGCTCTAAGATCCAACAATAATCACAAGATTAAACACAAAACCTTGAACCTAAAGACATCACCACAAAGAGTTCAGAACAAGCTACAAGAAAGCCAAATATTAACTTTAGATGACGATCAAGACTCAACAATGAAGCAGATCTACTTCAGTAAAGCCTTTCCTTAGTTTTAAATAATATAAAACCTTAGGATTTCTAGGTTATTTTTCTTGCATAGTGTAAATTCTTACTTATCTCTTAGGCCTTTGCAAAATCATGTTGTGCAATATAAGGCCTAACTATCTTCAGGATTCTGAGGTTGTCCCTCTAATACGTGTAAAACCTCCTATCTTCCTAGGCTATTTGTATGACTGTGTCGTGAAAATGTAAGCCCTAATTTTAATAAATGATAGGAAGAAACACTAAATAATCTCACTTTTAAAAATTAAAGTCGATTATTAGGATAACTTGGGAAGTCATTGAGATTTGCCTCAAGATCTGTGACATCCCCTACTTCTCGCTCTTTTGACTCTAATAATAATTGTTCTCATTTGGTTCTTTCTCACTTGACTCTTCTTATCAACAATCTTGAAGCCTTACTTTGAATTCTTGAAGATGAAACCTCTGATCATTATCAAGAGTTTTCTTAAGTGATTTTGGTCATTTAAGATGTAATTAATTATTCGGACTTTGCTCTTATAGAAAATTAGGAACCAAAATAATATAAAACTTACCTAATCTTTATATTAGATAAGGGAATTGTCATACCCAAAATTGGCAGACCAAACAAAAGTTATGAATTCTTTAGTTCATATGGTCAAACCTATTAACAAGTAATATGCTTATCTCTCAGGGTGGTGTATTACTTGCAGTATTAACTGAATGAGATCTATCTGGTCTTACTTTTTTAAATTAAGATGCTATTTTCAAAACCAAAATTTTATGTACATCAAATTAAGTTATTTTCAAAAAATCAAGCGATAAATTTTGGTGACTCCACTATGGATTAGCTCTTCTCTCCACTTTTGATTAGGATGTTTTGTCTTCATACATTGGTATTGTTCACCCGTCTCTCGACTAACTATTGTTCTTTCATTGAAATATCTTGCTCATTTCTTTCCTGAGCAGGTATAGTTAGTTTCTCCAGGATTCTGGATCCCTTTGTTTAACTATCCTCAAATAAAGGGGTTCTAGAATCCCTAGAGTTGAGTGTGGATTGGACCCCCAATAGGGTGGTACGTTAGGAGCAACAAATGAAGTTTATCGTAGTAGGTTTGATGTAAAATAGATCCCTTCAATCTTGGATTGGGTACTATGTTTCAATTTTATTATATTCCTCCTTTTGGGCTTAACATGTTGCTAATATGTTAGATCAAGTTTTACTTTCATAATCGTTCACTTCAAATTCAAACAAAGAAAAGTTTATCGAAGTTCAAAACAAGACTCAAAATAATCAAATTAAAATAATACCATCAACATAACTCAAAACAAAACATATCTCAGTCTACAATAAAGGAATCCTGATATTAAAACAAAACAAATGTTCTCTCCAAACTTAAAAGGTGTAATGTATGAAACAAAAAAAAATTAAAATAAAATCTGTATGAATAAACTCCAACACAATGCCTATTTTGCAGGACAATTTTGTTAATTTCAGTATTCATGTTGAAATTATAAAGAATAGGATGCTATTGGTGTTTAGAAATCTTTAAATGGCAGGGAACGATGTTATCACCAAAGCTAATTTTCTTGTTCATCGAGGGCTTAACTTGCCCGACAAGGTTACCGCCATCAAGGCTTGATGATCAAATTTGGAACTGTCTTCAATGAGGTTGAAGTGTTACTCGGTAAGGCACCTTATGTCATTCTAAAGACAACTACTCTATGCGTAGAAGAGCCAGTGGATGGGATTGACTTGAAGAGTAAACAAGAGTTCTCCGCACCTAAGAAGTCCAAGGTTAGAGGAACTTTTCCTAAGTTTATTATGCCCACTTCCACCAACTCCATCGTCCCCACACAGAAGGGAGGTTTCACCGCCACTACCACAAGATTTGCCATTACTACACCTGTTGTCCCTTTGTCAGCTAAAGGAAAAGGGATTCTATATGAGGAAGATGCTATTGATGTTTTTGCCCCTCCATTGATAATATTTTAGATTGGGTCCATTTCAAAGTATGTACCACTGACTCGATAGGATAAATCGTAGCCAAAAGATCTTAAAGGACAAGAGGGCACAAGCTATGAAGTTAGTTCTCGCCAAGGTGGCTCCTCTTCCGGAAGAAGCAGAATTGCATGAGAGCTCACCTCTCTTTAAAGGAAGTAGGTTTCATCCACTATCCACCACTTTTAAAATCCCTTTCCCGGGTCTGCTTAATTTTTGAAAGATTGGCCAAGAAAGAACATTGTTCCATTGCTGAGAAAGTGAAGAGAATGGGATGTGCCATGTCACCATAGATGAGGACTGAGATTTTAAGGAAAGATAAGCTTGCTAGAGAATTTTACAAGTCAAAAGAAGCACCACCATCTCACATTTCTGCCAAGTTCTGCCTGGTTGACCGTATAATTAATGCTGCCACTCTCATCGATGAAATTACTGCTTCCTCAAAAACCTTAGAAAGCAGATCTGTCAAGTCTCATCTTGGACTGAGAATATCACCTGCCACATGTATTAAGTATACTCTAGAATGGATAATGACAAGAGGTCACTTTTCAATATTTCTAGTCTGCACTCTGATACACCTAAAATATATAGTCTTTATGTACACATTTTTATATCTATTTTTGAGATATTACACCTTAATGTAAGGTATTTGTGTGTTTTTCTTTCAGGTACAATCAAATGGATGAAAAATAGTGAAAGGGGTGAAAATGGTCAAATTTAGAGCAAAAATGAAGAAAATGTGAAAAAGAATTGTGGCGCCTAAGAGTCCAAAACTAGTGCTTGAGCTCTAATAAACCGAGAAGGCCAAGCCTAAGTGCCAAGTGTCTTGCACTTAAGCGCCAGAAGTAATTACTTGATGATTCAATGAATTTGGAAAAAATTTGAAGAGGTGTTTGAAGCAACCCTTGGTGAAAACATTGGAAATAGTTAATGGACACAAAATAGATTCAATTGGCTTTTGAAAGGAGGCAACTCTTGCAAGATTCATTAAATGTGGACACATTTTAAAGAGACACCAAGACAACTTTTGAAAAACTATAAAATGACTTGGATTGAATTGAAGAGGAGTCACCGCCCCCCTCTAGACACCGTCGACGCCTCTCTCTCTTAGATTAATTAGGATACTTTTAGAGAGAAAAAGAAAAGAGGAGTTGTAGTGTGTGAGTTGAGAGTATTGTGAGAGAAAGGAAAAGAAGAGATTCAAAAGAACTTCAAGAGTTTGGTGGAGAGGATTTGAGATAAGTTTTTATCTTTGTGACTACATTTGATTTTAATTTAGATTTCTTATTCGTTTGCATGATTTCTACTTTCAAACTTAAGGGTGGTTGTATTTTCTCCATGAACTCTGAGAAGTTTTATTTATCGTTTTCCTTAAAAAATGATAAGTGATTAAGTATTGGATGAAAATTGTGTGAAGTATTAATCTTAAATGTTGGATAAAGTTGCGATGATTTTAAGCCTTGTACTTCATTTAATTCTTGACTTGGCCAATTAAGATGTTAATATTTGTTGTGAGAACATGTAAGATCCAAGATGGAATTGTCTCAGTCAATTAATAGTAAGAATCACATGAGATTGTATGGATGAGAAAGTAATTCATATGATTGAGTGCAAATAAATAAGGAAATAAACTTTGAAGGGTGTAGAATTAGAGGACTTTAGAGTGGTAGACTAATGCACCAAATTTAGTTTATAGTTTTAGGTTTTGATACGAGATGTTAGCCCCTAAGTGGAGGGAGAAGGGAAACTCTAGAGTGAGAGCTAGCTTCCCTACCTAACCCGTCTTCAAGATTATTCAAACTTTAAATTAGCTAATGTTATTTATAGCATCTCTAGTAAGGCTAAAGAATACTATTATTCCTATTTAACACAACACAATTTGAATACTTCCACAAAAAAATTCTTATACTTGTTACAGATTCAAGATAAGGAAAAATATATTTTATGTATATCACCTTCGTCTTACAAATATCTAGCTATGTTTAGTTAATTGTTTATTTTAGTTTAAATTATAAAAAAATACAAAAAAATTGAACTTTCATTCCTATTATAATATCTATAATTTGAGTAAGAATATTTTGCAAAGTAAAATTTGTTATCTAATTTCTTCTTATTTTAGTTGCATGTTGTCTTTTTTCCTTGTGGGTTCAATATTCAGGGCTTAATCAAAAGGTCCTATATTACTTAATAACGATAAGTATACTTGCGTAGTATCCCATATTTAAATATATTAATTGTATTCTTATTTGCTTCAAAGTTAATTTTTTGCCTAGTTGTTGCTGGTGATCAAGTTTTGGTTGTTGTTGCAAAGTAAGAAATATAAGTAAGGAAAAATTAAGATTATATCTACATACATCATACTGTCAAATAAAATTGGGATCATGCTCTAGAAACACACTCCTTCTCACCTTACTTATGACAATAAGTCAGCCCATCTCAAATTATCAGTACCAAAAGAGAAAGGGCGGAGACCAAGGGTCACCTGATCGATACTTCCCGACTGGGAAGGTAATTATTATCTTGGAATGGATCTTAAGTCCGACGCTCTGATTGTCACAGTTGCATCAAAACTCAACATGAGGGGGATGTTTACCAAGAACCACCGACTAACCTAAAGAGAATAAGAGGAAAGTCAATTGAGGTTGCATTGGAAAAGCTAAGAGCTGGCATTATAGAGTTGTCTAAAGAGCAAGAAAAAAATATCATGATGAACATTATGACCAGTCAAATTATATGGAAGAAGAATTTATTAAACTCATATTGTTCATGCCAAGGCATCTTCATCACTGCAAGATGCTCTGTCACTCGCTAAGGAGAATGTCATTGATGATTTTCAAAGGGCATTCCAACAAAGAGATGAACAGATTAGTCAGATGGAGAAGAAGATAGAAGAAATAATGGTTGTTATGACTACACTTTAGTGTTAGCCTTACTTCCCCAAGATAGCATCTTCAGAGGCAAATCAACCAAATTTTGTTCATATTAAAGATGAAAAGAAAAAGTTTACTTCTGTAAGTAAGGATGAGCAGCCAAAAAGGGATTCAGTACAGAGCATGATATCAAAGAAGGATATCAAGCAGATGGTTGAACAATAGGTAAAGGAAGGCCTAACAAATTCAAAGGGAGAGATATTTGTTCTACAAGGTAGAACTTACTCAAAAGATTTTGATGTTGTACCCAAGGGCTTTGTACCACTGATGTTCAAAACTTTTGATGGAACCGGAAACCACCGATAGCAAGATGCATGCTTCCAGGCAAGCTGTTGTAACTTGGGGGGAGTAATAAAACATTGATGTTCCATCAGCTCATCAGCAATCTCTCAGAAGTCACCTTCAATTGGTATGCAGAGTTATCCAATGGCTCAGTCAAGACATTCACAGAATTGGAGAACTTGTTTGTCAAGAGGTTTGTCGAAGCTCAACACCATATCAACATAGGTGATCTTATGGTAGAGTGATAAAGTCCAACAGAGAATTTAGTGAAATATATTCTTCATTGGAGAAACCTCAGCATGAAAAGCAAAACATAGTTATAGAAATAACAAGAAATTAAAATCCTACTAAAGAGCATCCACGGTCCAGTAGCTTTCTTGCTTAAGGGATTCACTTTCAAAACATCAAAAAGCTAATCAGCAAGGTGGAGATTTTGAAAGAAGAGGCCAAATAACTTAGATTTCTAAAAGAGGTTGAGAAGTAGAAGCTAGTGAATACATTCGAAAAGAAGTCTAAGATAGTGGCAGCAGTAGATAGAGGAAAATAACCAATGCATATCCAAGCTGAGCAGCCTCACGAGACCTACCAACATATACAACAATACAACCATGTTGACCTCACTTTTGATTGAGGTTTAGTTTTCCCTCTTTAGTTGCCTAAGGTCTACCATAGGATTTTCCTGTTGACTATTCCTAGAAAACTAGAAAAGGAACCCTCACCTTTAGAAACTCTAAACTCCTCTTTGCTCAACTTGAAGTTCCACATATTGGTCATAACCTCTAGCACTTAGTAGGTGGGGTCAGTATGGGGGATCTCAAGGAGAGTCTCTATAGGACTGCCTGATCTTAGGATTGACCTTAAGTGTTGGTCTGGAGCTAATTCACTCACTTACACTCACTTTCACTTATATCCACTCACAATCCTAAAACCCAAATTGATCTCTTGATCCTTTGGGGGACTCATGTAGATGGTCCCCTAAACCCACTAGCCCTAGGCTAGGGTTTGGCTAAGACCAGTACATAGAGGACCCAAATGGGGATTTCATTGGTCCATAGCTCATATAGGGTGGTTGGTTTCCCAATTCTATCAAAAATATTCAATTTTACCTTTTACCTCCAAACCTACCCAAATTATCTAAACACCCCCAAATCTCAAATTCGGCCAAAAATCCCAATTTCACCCAAAAATATCCAATATTGTTCAAAAATCATTTCAAACCATTTCAAAATACCCAAATTGCCCAAAACCACCCAAAATTCCTAAAATTACCAAAATACCCTCAAAATTGCCAAAATTACAAAAATACCCTTGGCACCCCAAACTTTCCCAACCCAAATTGCCAAAATTACAAAAATACCCTTGGCACCCCAAACTTTCCCAAAACCTCCAAAATTTGCCAAAATTACAAAAATACCCTTGGCACCCCAAACTTTCCCAAAACCTCCAAAATACTCCAAATGTTTCAAAAACTAATTTGGACCCTCCAATTGAACCCAAGTTGGCCAATTTGACTATTTTGATCAAAATTCCCAAATTGCCTTTAAAGGCCCAATTTCCCCAAATTCACCTTAAATGTCCATTAATTTGGTTCTAATTTCCATCAATTTCAGTTCTAAACTCAAATTAAACCTTCATATGACCAATATAAACCAAATCCAAGCCTAATTGGACCATGCTTTGAGCACAATCTTGATCTAAGTCAAACCCCCAATTTTGGTCCTATGACTTAATCTTACCTAATTGTACCCCATAGCCTACTTGATTTACCCCAATTTGAATCCTAAACTCTTCATAACAATCATAAACATAAAATTAAACTTTTAATTGTCCTTGGTGAAGCCTCAATTTCATTTAATTTCAACCCAAATCTAAAATTCCCCAAATTTTCCCCAAATTGGCTGTCCCCAAATTCCACCAAATTGAATGCCTTAACTCAAAAATTGGCACCCAATTTATGTTGAAATATCTTTATGAGATTCATATAAATCATTTTCAACAATCAATTTGAACCTCACCCAACCGTAGCCCAATCTAGACCCAAGTCTAGCCCAACATGCCCAAATTGACCAAAATCCCAAAATCCTTCAATTTGAGCTTCCAATTGAACTCAAAATAATTTCAATCCTTAACCAAAAATCTTCATAACAATCATCTAAACAATTTTGATCAATCAATTGGGCTAAAAATCATGTCTAGTCTAACCCAAACCCAACTTTTCCATTTGGACCCAAATTGGACCCATGTACCAAACTTGACTTAGCAATGCATACACCAGCAAATTGATGACAACACAACCACTAAGTACACTCTATTGACCAGGATAAATCCCCTTGGACCAGCCATGGTGAGCTATGGACCATTGGATCCCTAAATTAAGGGATTTATGCCCATTTATGGGCCTTAACCAAAAATCTTCCCCATCATCACTTGTCATTGAGGGTTAATTATAATTAACCCTCTCACTGGCTCACCTGACCTCCTGAACACCTCCCCTGGCCTTTCCAGCTGGCCCAGTGGCCAGAAAACACCAAAACCAAGAGCCCAAAGCCAAAATTCAAACCCAAACTCACCCATCTGAGCTGGCCAATTTCAATTGGTTTTAGCACTTCAAAACCCTCAACCTAAGCACCATTTTCCACCCCTTAATTGGCCATGACAGCCAACCTAGGACATTTTTATTTAAAATTTACCTCCATGGCCAAGAAAAAAGACCTAAAATTTAATTTAGGAAACTCTGCCAAATTGCTCTCAAAGACTCCCTAAGACCTCCTCAGTTCAAGCCCACTATTTTCCCCCTCTTATCCCCACTGTGGAAGCTCAATTTTGAGCTCAAATTTCTGCTTAAACCAGAACATAACTCCCCACATCTCCACAGTGAACCAATCTCTAATTAACTGTGCACACACCATCCGCACAGTGAAAGAAGTTGATTCCCCACAAAAGCCCCGTCTGAAATAGCTTCTAACCTAGCTCTAGAACAACACCTAAAATCGAGCTTGATCAAATTCATACCTAGACCATTCACCAAGGCTTGAAACTTCATCTGGAGGTTTGTTGGGACCAATCAAAGTTACTACAACCATCTGATTAAGGCCTCCCCTCACAGACAAAGGTATTGAACTCCAACCCTAAACTGATCTTGTTTCGACCCTCCATACGTATTTCTGTATTACATACCGTATAAACAGTATAAATGTGTTTGTCTTGAGTAGATGAAGGTTTAAGAATAAACCCCACGCGATTTGGTTGAGTCTAGGCCAATATCTTAAGATTTTAGTGTGAACGGCTCACGGGTTAGGTCTCCTGGGGATGATAATGGAGAGTCGTCGATCGTGCGTGTATCCAATGGACGGAAGAGATCAAATCGAACATATCCATGGTGCATAAAGCGCAATCCGCATGGAGGCTACGTGGCTGGCAGCGTCAAATGGCAGAGCGATGTGTGGAGCCTTCAGAGAGGACAAGGATGAGTTGGCGCCGCGTGGATAAGTAGAAAAATAAGGATTTTTAAATTATTTTAAATGCCTAAAGTTCAAAAATCCATATCTTTCTCTAGAAATATCATAAAAAAAAAAAACCGTCTTGCTCAGTGAATAGAGAAGAATAATGTGGAGAAAAATAAAAATTATTTCTCACTCCCTAATTTGTAATTAATTAAATACCTTCTGTGGTATTTTAATTCTCCATGGTTTAAAACATTTCACCATGGATTGAAATTTTGATGGTTTCTTCCTCATGATAGACGCCATGTCGTCTGATTTTTCTAAGGTCAGGGGGCATCTCTATGCTTCTAACCCTAATTTTCAAGCTAAGGTGTCCATTTTGGCTTATTTTAATTATATAAATCAAAATATCACTTGAAAAATTATGAGAATAATTTTAGTAGGTTTCTTATGGTTAGAGAAGTTTAAGAAAAATATTGTGATGCTTTAAATCATTTTATGAATTTTTATACTTAGTTAAATGTAAACAACTTGTATTAATTTTTGTAAATTAAATACATATCAGAAATTAACAAAATCAACTCAACATTGTTCGTAAGAATCATGTCTAAACACTGTAAAAATATCCAAATTATTTGACTTAGTCTAGGCACTAAAATGGATTTCTTAAGGAAACCTTGCTTTTTGTATAAAAATAATTATATTAAATTAAATATGCTTAGAAAAATTATGCAAATTACTTTTCTGAGTTTCTTGTGATTAGAGGCATTTTATAAAAAATAAAACCCATTTTTGTGAAAATATTTCATTTTTAAAATATACTTTAATTTAAATAATTAAAATAATCAAAATTTTTTAAAATACAAAAAATAGTTCAAAATGAGTTGGAATGTCCCCTAATCACTTAGAATTCATTAAGACATTTTTCCTAATTTTAATAAGTTAAAAATAAATTTTAAAGGCTTAAAAATGATTTTTTCATATTTTCTTACTAAAATAATTATATTAAAAAAATTAAATATCACAAAAATATAAAATGTGATTTTGTAAGTTTTCTAAACTTAGAGGAGTCTAATAAAATTATAAAAATAATTTTTTTTAATTGAAACACTATTTTCTATTTAGATAAATCATGAAAATTGATCTAAAATTAAATATTAAAAATAGAAATTTGATTAAAAAATCATGAAAATTTACCGAAGTGTTTATATAACCTTACGAAACCTTTGATAATTTTTTCATAAATATAAATTTTATTTTAGCTAATTAAATAAATTAACTTTTGAAATCCCTGTTTTCTAAATTTAAATAATTATCTAAATTAAATCAAATTTTGATAGGTCCACATATCCTCCTCTAACAGTTTAATTATCTCATGGATATAAAACTTTAAACTCTCAAAGTCATTTGAGTTGTGTTTAAAGAGTTATGAGGTGAAGTGCCTCAAGGGCAATGTGGTAATTTTAGGACTTTCGTGCCTTAATAAAAAAAATTTAGGATTATCAAAGGGAAAATGAGTAATTTTGATCTTAATGAACATATTTGGATGATTAAAATACAATGGGGCTGAAAGGTAGAAAACTATTCAACACCCTTGCACAAAATAAACTAAAAACATAGTTCTCCTAATCTTCATGACTCGGAAGTCAATTAAAGATCAAATGATTCTTAAGTGATGAGCTTAAGACAGAAAGATGATAACTTACTTTCTTCAAGCCCAAAGTTGAGGATGATGTGATCACTTACTAAGAATCTATCACACTTAAATCAAAACTTTGATAATCACCATTTCATTCGTTATGATTATTAAAAGGCTTGGTAGTGACATAGGTTCACTGTATAAACCCAAGTCGATTGGATTTAGAAAATGATATGATTGGTGATTAATATCTTTAAAAACTACAAACCTGACTTTAACTTCATGCATCATAAATCTTAAATAACTCAAACTTGCCTTAGGGGCACTCACTCACATAACTCTTAAATGAAACATCAATTGATTAATCGAGTACCCTAACCTTGGGATAATTAAATTGTTAAGCTTCAATGAGAAATGGGGTAGCCACACTCAAAACTCAGATGGTTAATGGAACAATATGATAAGTTCAGAAATGAACTCAAAATAATTCAAGAGACCTTCAAAATAGTTTAAGGTCATATTCCGAGCACTTTGGAATCTTTTGAATGTTTTGAAGGACACATTGAACTTATCGTATTTTTGTCCTAAAATCATCTACTAGGATCTTCTGAGATTCAACTAAATCATATCTTGGGGCTTGGTAGCTAAACATTTATCTTCTTATGCATTTTAAATTCCTTACAACTACATGCCTTGCAAGTACTGACCTTTCAGGTGGTGTAACTAGAAGACTCGCCAAGTACACTTTTATAGTTTACAGTACCGTCTTTTGTTATACTTTTCACACTGTATTTTTATAATTACAAAACTTGCATGTTAAACAACGATGACACCCTACATGAAAACTAAAACTGCTAGGATAGCCACAAAACCAAAACCAACACTAAAATCAACCAAGATAAAATTCACCGCCACAACATTCAAAATATAAGACAACTCAAAATTTTAATACAAACCCACAAACAATAATTGCAACAAAATTAAGACGTCTCTATAGGATGATCAAGAATCCCTCGGAGGAGGTAACCTACGATTACTAACAAGACTTCCCACAGTCTAAATGAAAGTATGAAACTCATTAAGTTGAGTTTAGTAAATTCATTTGGACTAAGTAAATCCGAAAAAAAATAGTGGTGCCGGAATGAGGGAACCGTAGGATCCTGACCAGTGTCACTCTAATCAACTTTAACATGCCCCATAAAATTTAAAGAACTTTAACCATAGGGCCATTTGATTTGACATCACGACTTGACATATTAGAAAACTTAGACTCGTTATAACAAAGAGCTTTGAGCTAGCAATGTGGGTAGCACGACCATCTTCAACTACAAAACTTGTCTTCCTCAGCTAAACCAATTTCCTTCCTTAGAATTAAACAACCAAGCCATTGGACTTTAAAGTAGTTTGCTTATGCAACATAAATCCTCACCTCACCTTTAGGCCTTTGTACAACTTTGTTGTCCAATCTAAGCCCTAACTCTTCTTAGGATTCTAAGGATGTCATTCATCACAACCTAAATCCTCACATCTTTCAGGCTATTTGTGTGATTGTTTCACACGAATGTAAGCTCTAACAAATAAAATTGGCAGGATGAAACACCTAAATATTTCTCCTCAAAACTGAAGCCAAACCATAAGATAACATGGGAAGTCACCGAGGCTCTTCCCCGGATCTGTGCATTCCATAGTTCTTCCTCCTTTGGACTCTACAAGAAAATGTTCCAAATTTGAATCATTCCCCTTTCACACCTCTTTGTCCGATTTCGCTGAAAAGTCCTATTCTTTTGACCTCCTTGAAGATA
Organism: Phalaenopsis hybrid cultivar; assembly: GCA_002079205.1. NCBI lineage: Eukaryota > Viridiplantae > Streptophyta > Magnoliopsida > Asparagales > Orchidaceae > Phalaenopsis > Phalaenopsis hybrid cultivar. The sequence continues at coordinate 22,032 of JXCR01078060.1, forward strand.
ATATTTACTGATTTTTATCGAGAGTTTTCTTAGGTAACTTTAGTTATCTAAGATGTAATTAACTATAGAGGCTTACCCTTGTAGGAAGCTTGTCTGAACTCAGCTTAATATAAACCCTATTTAATTCATTGTATTAAATAGGGAAACTTGTCAGCAAATAAAAATTGTTTCGCAGACCAAATGGATGTCATATATTTCTTAGTTTATTTGATCGAACCTCATCATCAAGTCTTGTATTTATCATTCGGGATAGATACAGGATTTGAGGTATATCACTCCTTCATTTAAACTATGAAAAATATGGGGTCAGTTTGATTTCATATTTTTCTAAACTATACATATGTAAATTAAACATCCTTCCGAAGCGGGCGACAAAATTTCGATTCCGGCAGCCGAAAATTTCCAACAGTTAACTCCTCCAACCAAAAATAATGCCGACAAACAAGTAACATAGCGAATAGTACAACCATCAGCATAGTCAGTAGTATGGTTAGCAACCATTGCAACATAGACCCTACCTAATGAATGGGGAGCAGAGCCCTTTTATGATTGATTAGTTGAACATAGTGTATTCATTCAAAGATGAGGCAGTAGAGAAGATGTTTCTACATTATTGCCCATATCATAGACTATTTAGTAATAGCATTCAGGATTTCTTTAGTTTCAAGGAGTGGATCGAGAGGAACCTAAGAATTGGAAGAATATTTGAGAGAACTTGAAAAAGGTTTTGTCAATGTGATTTTGGCAATAAATGAGGGATGGAGTATATTTTAGACCAGATCCTTGAAGAAGATATTAGACCAAATTCAAATTTCTTCAGTGTAAACCTCTGTTAAGATCCTGAAGCCCACCAAGCCAACACTTTCAATCACACTAGAGAAGCTGCAACAATAGAAGAAAAGGAAGATCTTTGAAGAAACAGTGACCGATGATGACAATAGTAGATTAGGGGTTGCTTGTCCTTAATTGGTTATTTCAAATTTTAGGGAGAAATGCCTCAAACCGCTGACTCTGTATGACTATCTTTATGTTCCTTGGGGATCATATATTGTGAAGAGTTATGATTTTGGCTATGTTTTGACAGTCTCTAGTGATAACATAACTAACAACAAATCTATTTTAAATTTCAATTCATTTAGCAACCCTTAAGTCATACAAAATCCCAATACACTCGTCAATATGGCTAAGGCAAACACTAATAACACAGACTAAGATAGCTCAGAAACTGAGGAACCTAATTTTGAATTTTAGCAAACACTGATTGCAATTGACTTAAAGTTCTCATATTCAGAAATGACTCAAGAAAAACAACTATGGCCCTAAAAGAGACATCATTGGGTCCAACCCAAAGATTGGTAGAAGTGATGGAAGTAAATTTAAGAAGTGGCAAAGTGTTGCCTCTGAGAACGACCCCAAAATATAAGGGGAAGCAAGTAATTATTCAAGAAGAGCAATCCCATTGATAGAAAAAACATCCATACCAAAGGAAGCCAGAAAAATGAATAACAAAATATTATAACGTACTAGCTCATCTTAAAAAATTGCCCGCCAAACTAAGCTTCTACGACACTCTAATCATGTAAAAGGAGATGAGAGATGCAAAGTTGTTTCTTTTCTATTTTTTTATGTTATTTCTTAATATGATTGTTGGAAATATTAGGAGGCTTAATAATGTGCCTTGTATTGACAATAGTAAAAAAAACATTTTTATGATTATAAGCTTCATCTTATTTGTCGTCATGAAACCAAGTAATCTTCTTCTTTTATTTCTGATGTGTTTGCTATTGATCATTTTAAGTTATTTTCTAATGAAATGATTTTGCATAATATAAAAGGTGTTGGTCATGGTCGTATATCGGTTTAATGGAATCTTGTTATTCTTTTTTTTTTAAGTTATCAATACTAAGGCTCAATATATTCATGGTTGGATTTTGTTCTTCTTCTATTAATTTTTTATTCCTTTTATCAATACTAATAATAATGCATCTAATTGAAAAAGTATTGGGAATATACTATTTCTATTTCTGCTAATATCAGTGATCTTGAGTTGCTAATAAGTGGCTTTAACTTTATTCAAAAAATTGATGAAAAATTATAAATGTCCCATGCATTCATAATAAACTCACCAATTTAATAATTAAAATCTTTATTCTTAAGTTATTTGAGCTTCAATGTACTATTCATGCTTATAGTTAGTCTAATAATCAATTGGATTGCTCGATTAGAATTTTTTTTGAATCATGCTTTATGCAATACTTATTTGATAGAATCTTTTTTCTTATTCTTTTTTAGAGTAATGGATTTGTATACCTTTGATTATTCTCTTATTTTTTTTCTATTGATGGTTCTTACAAACCAAGTTGCAGAGATATGTATAAGAATTTTTGTTGTAATTGACTTAATTTCTTTGATGTCGTTAATTTTTCTCAGAGTATTAATTTTAGTTGTGATCCACTTTTTGTCATTTGTAACAATAAAATTAATTTCAAAATTTTAGAATGGAATAGTTTTAATTATATTTTGAAATCTATTATTTATATGAAGAATGAATAAGTGGAAATTATGAATAATATAGATATTAATCCTCTTTCTAAAGATCTCCTTGTTCAAATTTCTTGTAATCTAAAAGATTTAAATAACTCCCATTTCTTGTGCATATAATCCCCTTACCCTAATACCTTTTCTTCAAAAATTTTTAAACATATTTATGATATTATTGGTGATTATTTTTGTATGGCTACCAAATAATTTTTTAGAGTATCTAAACTCCCTCACAGAGTTAAGAATCCTGACAACACTCTATTCCTAATAATTTTGGTTCAATAATGTTTAATGATTTCAGACTTTTATCTTTTTGTAATACTATTTACAAAATTATTACTAAATTTGTTGGTGATAGGCTAAAATTCTTCTTACAAATAATATTCACCCAGTTTCAGCTGCTTTCATTAACCGATGTGATATTACTAATAATAATATCTTGGCAAACTAGATGCTTTTTTATTTAAATTCTAGTAATTCTTTGAAAT
>JXCR01078081.1:4561-18332 GCA_002079205.1 Phalaenopsis hybrid cultivar
TATATGACGCCTGAGTGAATGTCATTTCAAAACTAATTATGAAGAAAAATCTGAAGTAAAAGAGGTGGAGCACGAGTAAGAAGAGGAATTAGATCAATGTGAAAAACTTTTTAAGGAAGATTCAAACTATGTTCAAGAATGTTTTGAAATTTTGGATACGATAGAAAAAGATAAATAATTTTTTCCATCAATAGAAAAACCTCTAGAGCTTCAGTTGAAGTTACTTTCTGATCATTTAAAATATGCCTTTTTAGGTGATTCCTCTACTTTACTAGTTTTAATTTCCTCAAAGTTAATGATGGAAGAAGAAGAAAGGTTGATGAAAATTCTAAAAAATTTTAAGAGAGACTTTGGATGGACACTTTGTGATATTAAAGGAACCAGTCCTTCAATTTGTATGCATAGAATTCATATGGAAGAGAAATGCAAACCCAGGGCTGATCCTCAAAGGAGATTGAATCCTGCTATGAGAGAAGTTATAAAGAAAGAAATTTTAAAGTGGTTAGATGTTGGAATTATCTACCATATTTTAATTAGTGCATGGGTTAGTCCAATTCACTGTGTTCCTAAGAAAGGAGGAGTAATTATGACTGTGAATGAACATAATGAGTTATTACCTATTACACTAGTCACAGGATGGCAAATATGTATTGATTATAGAAAATTAAATCTTGCCACAAGGAAAGATCATTTTACATTACCCTTTCTAGATCAAATGCTGGATAGACTAGCTGGGCAAAAATATTTTTGTTTTCTGGATGGATATACCGGTTATCACCAAATTCAAATAACTCATGAGGATCAACAGAAAACAACTTTTACCAATCCTTATGGTACATTTGATTTTAGAAGAATGCCCTTTGGTTTATGTAATGCCCTTGCTACATTTCAAAGATGTATGATGACAATTTTTTGTGATTTAATTGAAAAAGGGATTGAAGTCTCTATGGATGATTTTTCAGTGTTTGGAACTTCATTTGACTCATGTTTAGAACATCTATCAAAAGTTCTTAAGCACTGTGAAGAAACAAATTTAGTCCTTAATTAGGAAAAATGCCAATTCATGGTAGCAAGAGGAATTGTATTAGGAAGATTCAAACTATGTTTGAGAAAGTTTTAAAATTTTGGATACGATAGAAAAAGATAAATCATTTTGTCCATCAATAGAAAACCTCCAGAACTTGAGTTGAAGTTACTTTCTGATCATTTAAAATATGACTTTTTAGGTGATTCCTCTACTTTAAAAATTTTAATTTCCTCAAAGTTAATGATGGAAGAAGAAGAAAGGTTGATAAAAATTCTAAAAAATTTTAAGAAAGCCTTTGGATAGATAATTACTGATATTAAAGGAATCAGTCCTTCAATTTGTATGAATAGAATTCATATGAAAAAGAACTATAAATCTAAAGCTGATCCTCAAAGGAGATTGAATCCTACTATGAGAGAATTTGTGAAGAAAGAAATTTTAAAGTGGTTAGATGTTGGAATTATCTACCATATTTCAGATAGTGCATAAGTTAGTCCAATTCACTACGTTCCTAAGAAAGGAGGAGTAATTATGACTGTGAATGAACATAATGAGTTAATACCTATTAGACAAGTCACAATGTGGCAAATATACATTGATTATAGAAAATTAAATCTTGCCAGAAGGAAAGATCATTTTACATTACCCTTTCTAGATCAAATGCTAGATAGACTAGCTGGGCATAAATATTTTTGTTTTCTGGATGGATATACCGCTTATCACCAAATTCAAATAACTCATGAGGATCAACAGAAAACAACTTTTACCAGTCCTTACGGTACATTTGATTTTAGAAGAATGCCCTTTAGTTTATGTAATGTCCCTGCTAAATTTCAAAGATGTATGATGACAATTATATGTGATTTAATTGAAAAAGGGATTGAAGTTTTTATGAATGATTTTTCAGTGTTTAAAACTTCATTTGACTCATGTTTAGAACATCTATCAAAAGTTCTTAAGGACTGTGAAGAAACAAATTTAGTCCTTAATTGGGAAAAATGCTAATTTATGGTACTAGGAGGAATTGTATTAGGACATAAAATATCCAAGAATGGTATAGAAGTAGATCCTGCTAAAATTCAAGTGATCGTTAATTTACCTTATCCAACCAATGTAAGGGAAATTAGGAGTTTCTTAGGACATGTTGGTATCCACAAGCGATATATTAAAGACTTTTAAAAAATTGCTAAGCCGTTATGCCATTTACTAAAGAAAGATGCAATTTTCAAATTTGGTGAAGAATGCCTAAAAGCTTTTGAGTTATTAAAAGAAAAACTAGTCACTACACCAATTATAGTTTCACCAGATTGGGGAAAACCTTTTGAACTGATGTGTGATGCTAGTGATTATGCTATTGGAGTTGTTTTAGGACAAAGATATGATAATCTTTTCAAATTAATTTACTATGCTAGTAAAACTTCTAATGAAACCCCATATTAATCATACAACAACTGAAAAAAGAGTTATTGGCAGTAGTATATGCCTTTGATAAATTTAGATCATATTTAATTGGAACTAATTGTGTAGTGCATACAGATCATTCTGCTATTATGTATTTAATGAAAAAGAAGGATGCTAAACCAAGACTTCTAAGATGGATTCTTCTTTTAAAAGAATTTAATTTTACAATAGTAGATTGGAAGGGAACTTAAAATCAAATTGCTAATCATCTGTCCAAGCTTCAGTTAGAAAAACAACTCAATTTTGAAAAAGAAATTAATGAACATTTTCCAAATGAAAATTTGTTCAATATTAATGAGTGGTGTGTTCAGTGGTATGCTGACATTGTGAAATTTCCTATAAGTGATATCATACCTTATGGAATGGCATACCAACAGAAGAGAAAATTTATTTCTGAAGCTAAGGCTTATTTTTGGGATGACCAATTTTTATATAAAAAAGGAAAAGATTTGATTATTTGAAGATGTGTACCTTTAGAAGTTTCTTATGAAATTATACAAAAATGTCATAATTCTAATTTTGGGGGACATTTTGGTGTTGATAAAACAACATAAAAAATTTTACAATCTGGATTTTATTTTCCTACTATCTTTAAGGATGTTAATGCTTAAATCAAAACTTGTGATAGATGTCAACGTGTAGGCAATACTACTAGAAGAAATGAGATGCCCCTCAATTATACGCTAGAAGTTGAAATATTTGATGTTTGTAGATTAGATTTTCTGGGACCCTTTATACCATTTTTCAAAATTTAATATATATTGTTAGCAGTGGACTATGTATCCAAATGAATAGAATTTGTTGCTTTACCTCGATGTGATGCTCAAACTATTGCAAAGTTTTTGAAAACGAAAATATTTTGTAGATTTGGGATGCCGAGAGTTAACATAACTGATGGGGGAAGTCATTTCAGAAATGTCATAATGGAGAAATTATTAAAGAAATATCATATTAATCATATAATTGCTATTGCTTATCATCCTCAAACAGGTGGTTTGGTTGAATTATCCAATCAAGAAATTAAAAGAATTATGGAAAAGTCTGTGAATCCAACAAAAATGGATTGGTTAGTCAAACTTGACTATACTTTGTGGGATTATAGGACTGCATGCATAACTCCTATAGGAATGTCCCCATATAGGCTAATATTTGGGAAAACTTGTCACTTGCCAGCTGAACTTGAGCATAAAGCATATTGGGCAATTAAAGAGTTCAATTATAATTTGAAAGATGCTAGTGAGAAAAGATTATTGCAACTAAATGAGCTTGAAGAGATAAAGAATGAATCTTACGAGAGTGCTAAAATTTACAAAGAAAATATGATGATGTGGCATGATGGAAGGATTCTTACTAAAACATTTCAGCCAGGGCAACAAGTTTTGCTATATAATGCAAGGTTGAAATTATTTCCAGGCAAACTTAAGTCAGGTAGATGGGCCCTTTTTTGTGATGAAAGTTTATCCTTATTGAGCTGTGAATATCAAAGATCCTAAAACTGAGAAAGTATTTAAAGTGAATGGTCATAGACTAAAACTTTTTTTTGTACGGGATCAGTGTAAATTTAATGATCGAATGATGTTGGGTCAACCAAAATAAGCACTGGTTACTTTGGGTTGACGACGTTAAACCAAGCGCTTTTGTGGGAGGCAACCCATAATTATCAGTTCTTTTTTCTTTGAATGTTGTTTGTGTGTGATTAAGAAAATTTGGGGTAGTATGTTTGAGACAATTTTGTGTTAGTTATGATTTTAAGACTTTATTTAGTGATCTAGACATGCTAAAACAAAAATTTGGACATTAAGTTGACTGGTGCAAAAGTGAGCACTGCGCTTAAGCGCAAAAGTTAAAAACCATGTGTGAAATTCAGATTCTAGAAATTTTAACAGCCAATTGATTAAATAAAACTTGTCAAGGAAGTTTTAGGATGTGTGTAGGAGTTACTAGAGAGATTTAGGCCTATAAATAGAAGGGTTTTGTGAAGGAATTTTACCCCAGATCTTTTTTAGCCCTAAAGTCTACGAGAGAGAGAGAGATTTTGAGAAGATGTCTTCATGGGAAATGGATTTGAAGAAGAAGGAAGAGACCATGAGGAAGAGACTCATTAGTCAAAGTGCATAGGAGATGTATAACGATTTCTTAGTATTGAAAAAATATAAAAAAAAAATCAATAAAATTGAGACTATCATAGTTTTATTGGAAACAAAGGTAATTGAGATTCTCGTACATCTAAAGCATATTGGATGGAAATTGAAAATGCAATTCATCCATACTATTTATATAGAGGAAGAGGATATGGAGATGTATCTGAAAGATAAATGGATTAAAGAAGATAGTATCAGAGCTCTTCACCACCATCCGTTTGATCAAATTTATAATCTGATTGCTCAAGGAGAGACAAATAAAAAACCGGAGTTTGTCCCAACAATTGAAGAGTGAATTAAGTTCAGTGTTAGAGTTTGTTTGTTAGAAGTTGTTGTGTTTACGTGTTAGTATTTATTTTTAGTGTTTATGACTTTTATGTGTTTCATTGTTTAGGTTTGTTTAGTTTTTGTATTTAGAGAATTTTCTCATTCAAGAATATTTGAAGTGAGAATTAAGTATTACATGTACTTGCACTAGTTTGTGAATCAATGTATACGTTTATTTTTGTGAAAATTTGAGTTATTTTTAGCCTCATGTTGAATGAATTTAGAGAGAGGAGAGTTGTAGGAAAGGAAAATAGTCCTTTAAGTGTTATAAGAACATTTAGGGGTGGTTTACTTAGGCTTGCATTGTACTTAAGTTCAAAATTATCAAAAATACTGTACTGGCGCCTAAGCGCCACATTCGCATGCTTAAGCGGGATGCAACACAAGAGGCAGCCGCCTAAGTACCACTTATCCATGCTTAAGTACAGGTTCACAAAAATCAGTTCGCGAAAGGTTAAAAGTGAAAAATAACCCAAAAAATCACCATTTTTACCCTCACCGTCACCTTCAACCTCTCGAGTTTGAGATTTTGAAGTCTAGGGCAAGCCTTTCCTTAAAAATTTCTTGGTGGAATTGAGAAAAAATTGTTAGATTTGGATTTCTTAAAGTAAGAGCTTCACTTTTATGTAAAAATTTTTGGATTTTCACCATGTATTTTGAGTACATTTGGAAAAATCTGAAAATCACTATTCATGGTGAAATATGAGGGAAAATTTATGGAAATTGCATATGAAGTGTAATTTATGCTTATAGAAGTTAAGTTTAGTAGATAATTTTTGAAGTTATTGTGAAACTTTATGAAATTTGTAGAATGTCCCAAGAATGAAGAGGAGTAAAGAAAAGAGCCATTTCAATTCAAGAAAGTTTGTGGGTTCAAAAGCTCAAGATAGATATAGTGATGCTTTGCAATCACAAAAACTTATCCAGGAGTGATGTTTCAAAAGTCCAGGTGGATCCGTAGAAGATCTGATCGTTTGCCGACAATGGAAATGATTTTGTTGTTTTTCTGTTTTGGCTGTTATTTTTTGTAGTTAGGGAGTTCTATGCAAACCTCGCTGAGGCTGAAGAGGATCGAGTCATGGTTCGAGGAAAATTGATACCTTTTTTAGCGGAGGTAATCAATATGTTTTATCATTTACCACCTGATACTTTGTGTTTTTATGCAAACTATAGTCTGACTGAGGTGGAATTAGATGAGATCATTTCCTATTTAACTGTTGGAAGAGGACTCTGGAAAATCACGAATGAAAGGAGAGTCAACTTGGCCACTTGAAAGTTGAGTGCACCTTTGAAGGCATGACACTATTTTATTTCAGCCCGTCTGTTGCCGAGAAATCATCTCAGCGAAGTTACCAGGAAGAGGGCGATGTTAAATTATTTTATTCAGGAAAGCAAGCACATTAATATTGGAGCTTTGATCTGTCAGACTATCATCAGTTTTTCCACTACCGCAACTACTTCAGGTTTGGGATTTGATTGATCTTTTCTTTGTGTGAGCAGGCTGGAGTGAGATATGATAGTTGGGAGGAAGTACTATTGCCTTTGAAGCCAATTACTAGTGTAAAAGTGAGGTCATATTCTAAGCATTCTATTTTTGTTTGGAGAGGAGGATTTTCAAGGAGCTATGGAATGGCAACGTCTGCTGCTTCTACATATAGACCATCTACTTCTAGAGGTGAGTCTATGGAAACTCAAGATCAATTATTGCAGAGGATGATGGACAATATCAATTATACCGCAGATAAGGTACGAAATTTAGAAAGCTTGGCAGGTCATATTGATGGGTATAATAGAAGAAAAAGTGATTATGAAGAGAAATATCACTCATCTTTGGAGAGCCTCATCAGGGGTAACCAAGGAGTTCAATTTCCTCCATATCCTAAATACCTTGATTATGAGTCTACAAATGTCTGGAATAGCCACGATTCTGATGATGATGAGGAGGAGTACTGATTTATTTTTATGTTTGTAATTTGTAATAGATTATGTGGTTTGGACATGTGATGTGATGTGGTGTGTTTTTATGTTTGGACTTGAGACATTTATGTTTGTGTATTGGTTTGGACTATGTGATGTGTTGAAACTTTTATTTTATTATTATTCGGATGTTTGTGTTTTTTAGTATTTTGTTTTAAAATTCTAGGGTAATAATTGTTGTTGTTTGTTAAAGTACTGTGTTAGTTAATTAGAATTGAACTTATTTCTATTTCTTTTTGAAAAGTCAAAAATCTTTCTAGCTTTAAGTTTTAAACTTTAAATTCAGAAAACTGCTACCCTGTATATTTCTTTTATGTTGTTAGTGTGTTTGTTTTTATGTTTAGACTGTGAAATCAAAGTTAGTGTGTTTGTTTGTTTTTTATGTTTGTACCCACTACATGGAAGTCTATTGAATCTCTACATGTTGAATTAAAATGGAAAAGATTGAAAATTGATAAAAAATTAATTTTACTCCTGTTTTTAGTTTTATACTTGTATAATTAGGGTATAAAAATTCATGTAAGCTTGTTATTTCCATTTTCATTCCAGCTTATTTATACCTATTGCTAAACTATTTAAATCTTGTTAAAAATATAAGTTTGGGGAGGATGAAAAATATTTTCAAAACTTGAATTTTATTTGTTCTCAAATGTGCTACAAATGAATTTGATTTGAAAAGAAAAATGATCATGTATATGAAGTTATATTAGAGAAGTAAAATTTGATTATAGAAACGAGTAGAGGAATTTAGTTAAAATTCTAAGTAATGAAGAAAAACATTTAGTCAAACATTTTTAGTGCAGAAAATGCTAAATATAGTGTAGCTATCTTTAGTAAGAAAAATTGTAATTTTAAAAAAATTTAGAAATTTAAACTTTTATTTTTAATAATTAAATTTCTTTTATTAAAATAATTTTCAAAACTATTATTATATTTATAAGTAAAAGATTTATATCAGGACTTTGTTTTAGGAAAGGAGAAGTGAAATTCAAAACTATTAAAGACCTATCCAGATATTGTAATCCTTACCTGAAAAAGAAAAAGAAAAGAAAAAGAAAAGAAAAAGAAAAAAAGAAAAGAAGAAGAAGAAGAAAAAAAGAAAAAAAAAGTAAAGGAGGAGAAGCTTGAGGATTAGTGTCTAATCAAAAATCGGTTCCACATTTGATCTTTTTAAAGTATGAGACTTGAGAAACTCTTAAGCTTAAGGATATAATATAGTAAGTAAAATTATTTTTAATACAAATTTTTAAGTGGAGATAATAAAAGGACAAAATTCTAAATTTGAAAAATCTACAATATTTCTGAATTAGATAGAAACTCATATTTTTATCTTTCTTAACATTAAAAAAATTAAACTTTAAGTTGGTCTCATTTAGTGAATATTTTTTCTAAATTGGACTATTATATTTCTAAATCTAAATTTTGGTAACTCCTAAAGAAACTCATATACATATCATACTTATTTAGTTTTTAAACATTGAAGTATCACTTGAGGACAAGTAACATTTTAAGTTTAGGGAATTTTGATAAACCTAAAATATATAGTATTTTTAGACACGTTTTTATACCTATTTTTGAGATATTGTGCTTTAATGAAAGATATTTGTGTGTTTATCTTTCATGTACAAGTTAAAAGTTGAAAAATGCTAAAAGGAGTGAAGAAGTAACAAATTTGGAGCAAAAATATGAAATTGGCGCAAAAGAGTTTTAGTGCCTAAGTACCAGATCCGACACCTAAGCGCTAGTGAAATAGAGAAGGCCTTGCTTAAATGCCAGAGGCCCCACGCTTTAGCATCATAGGCAGTAATTTTGCAATTTTCTTCATTTGTCCAAATTTTGAAGAGACGTTTGAGGCACCTATTGGCTAAAGAGGGTGGTTATGACCACTAAGAATAAAAATATTATTAAAATACTTATGAAAGGAGGCATCCCTTGGAGAATACATTGAATTTGGACACATTTTGAAGAGTTTCTGAGGCACCTCTTGGAAATTTATAAAAAAAGAAGTGCTTGAAAAGGGAGAGTGTGCTTGCTTGAAAAGGGGGAGATCTGAGACGAAGATCATGGAGAATCTTGTGGAAAGATTCAGACACCACAAATTTACTTTTTCCTTTTTGGTTTAAGTTTTATTATAAGAGTTTAGAGTGTTGTAAAAGAGAAGAGATTCAAAGGAACTTAAAGAGTTTTTTGGAGGATTTGAGGTAAGTTTTTATCTTTGTTTTTAAACTACTTTTGATTTTAATCGAGATTTCTTGTTGGTTTGACAATGATTTCTACTTTTAAACTAAAGTGTGGTTTTGTTTTCTCCATGGATTCTGAGTAGTTTTTTTTACCTTTCTCCTTAAAATGATAAGTAATTAATGTGTTGGATGGAAGCTGTGGAGAGTATTAATCTTTAATGTTGAAAGAAATTGTGATGATTTAATTCCACTTACTTCATTTACTTCTTGATCTGGCTCATCTAGATGTTAAAATTTGTTGTGAGAACATGTAAGAACCGGTCTTGTATTGTCTTGGTAAACAATTGGAAAGAATCACAAGAGGTTGTATGAATGGGAATGCAATTCATATTATTTAGTGCAAATAAGTAAGGAAACAATCTTTTTAGAGTGTAGAGTTAAAGGACTTTAGAGTGACAGACAAAAGCCCCCAACTTGATTTATTGTTTTAGGTTTTGATATGAGATGTTAGTTCCCAGGCAGAGGGAATCGAAGGAACTCTAGAGTGAGAGTTGGTATCTTTCCTGCCTAGCCGGTCTTCAGAACTATTCAAACTTTAAATTAGCCAATGTTCTTTATAGAATCTCTAGTAAGGATAAAGAATATTATTGCTCCTATTTGGCACAACATAATTTGCGTACTTCCATAACAAAATTCCTATACTTATTTCTGATTCATGAAAAGGAGAAAGATATTTTCATATTATGTGATTTTCTTTTACATAAACTCAAGTTATATTTAGAATTTGTTACTATTTTGTCAAAATATCAAAAATACTAAAAAGATTTGAATTTTACTTACTGTCATTTATCTATAGTTTAAGTAATTGCCTTTTTGAAATAGAAGTTTGTTGTTTGAAAGTGCAAATTGCTAATTTCCCACTGGGATCGATATTTGAGGCTTAATGAAAAAGTCATATATTACTTGATAACGATATGATACTTGTGTAGTACCCCAATATATATAAATTAAAGAGATAAATTCTTATTTTTTTTAAGATCAAATTTTTGGAACTGTTGCAAAATAAGAAAATATAAGTGAAAAATATAATCAAAGTCATTGTTATACTGTTGCATATAAATAGTAGGGATCAGTTAATAATACAAAATTTTTATAATGGGTTGGTTGTATCTCTTAGATCTATAATTGACGCTATTGCTGGTGGAACATTAATGTCAAAACCATTCGATGAAGCATATTCATTAATTGAAGAGATGCCTACTAATAATTTTCAATGGCCTTCAGAATAGATAAATCCATAAAGAGTGGCTAGTATTTATGATTTTGATGCAATATCTATGTTAACTACACAAATAATTGTTATATCAAAGAAGATAGATCAATATAGAATGAATTATTCTTAGACATCACCTGTGCTTGAGGAAAATTCATTGGGATAAATGATAGAATCTCAATCTTCTTATGAGACCTTAAATGCAATAAATAATTGTTCTAATAATCCTTATGTTAATTATTATAATCCCGGTTGGAAGAATCATCCAAATTTTAGTTGGAGTAACAATAATTCTAATTTTGCAAATCCATAATGGGGAAACAACAATGCAAACCCATTGAGAAACTCCAACAATCAAGGAAATCCAACTTATAAACATTATTACCCTCTAGGATTTAATAATTTGCAAAGTAAGGAGAAAAAGTTATTAATGGAAGAATTGATATTGCAAATGGGAAGTCAATTACAAAGTCAAGGAGCTGAAATTAGAAACATAGAAAATCAATTGGGATGAATTGCTACCGCACTTAGCAGTAAACCTCCAGGAACATTGTCAAGTAACGTTGAAGTAAATCCTAAAGATCATAACAAAGAGCAAATTAAAGCTATCCAACTGAGAAGTGAAAAAAAATAAAAAAATAGAGTTCAAAAAGAAGTTAAACTTGAAAAAGATGAGGTGAAAAATGAAAAATCGGGTGCAGATTTTCATTTTGAGCCAGAATGTCTAGTTAAACCAATGAAAATCACTATAAAAAGACCACCACTTCCATTTCCTCAAAGATTGAAGTAGAAAAATAGAGATAACCAACTTTCTAAATTTTTAGAAATATTGAGGAAATTAACGATAAACATTCCATTTGTTGAAGATTTACAACAAATGCCAAGCTATGTGAAGTTCATGAAGGATATACTTAATAAAAAAGGAAGTTTGTATATAATTAGACTGTTGCACTCAGTGAAGAGTGTAGCGCTATGATTCAAAAAAAGCTTCCTGAAAAACTTAAAGATCCTGGAAGTTTTACAATTCCTTATGCTATTGGCGAACAATTTTATGGAAAATCTCTATGTGATTTAGGTGCTAGTATTAATCTTATTCCATTTTCAATTTTCAGAAGGTTGGGCTTACGAGATATTTCACCTACGACTATAACTCTTCAGTTAGATGATCGTTTGATTACGCATCCTAAAGGAGTTATAGAATATGTTTTGGTAAAAGTTGATAAATTTATCTTTCTTGTAAACTTTATTGTGTTAGATATGGAGGAAGATACAAAAATTCCTATCATTTTAGGAAAACCATTCCTTTCCACTGGAAGAGCTTTAAAAGATTTGTAGAAAGGAGAACTAACTATGAGAGTTAGTAATCAAGAGCTTACATTTAATATTGCAAAATTAATGAGACACCCTGCAAAAGAGTAAGAGATTGAATACTTCAAAATGGATATTAATAAATATTTAAGGCATGAATGATTCAATAAGACATTCGAAAGCAATTTTGAAAAGGAATATATGGAATATCAAGATGAGTTCAAGATGAATTTAGGTAAGCGAGTAAAGAAAACTTGGATTTTGTTCATGAAAAATTTGAGATATTTGATCCTGCATAAAGTAACAAGAATCTGATTTCATCTATTGAGAAACCTCCTAAACTAGAATTGAAAACACTTCCTACACATTTTGTGGATTCCTGGAACTTCCCTCTTCCTACAAATTTGGTGGGGGCTGAACAAGCCAATTTTATTTCTACTATTCCCTTTAAGCATAATAAACCTGATTCTCTTATGCTTAAGCTAACTCCTAGAGACTCTATTTCTAAGACTGTTTATCATTCTTTATATCGATTTCAGGTTGTTAACTAGGGGGACGGTCTTTGGACCTGCGCTCTTACCCCTTCTATGTCTTTCATGGCATGGAGAATAATGCATCAAATACTACCTTGTGACGATATATTGAAGCTTAAGGGCCTCAGGTTAGCATCTTGGTGTCCACTATGTAATGCGGAGGAAGAATCTATGGCACATCTATTTTTTTCATGTCATTTTTCTCTGAATATTTGGAAATTGGGGGGTCAATGGTTTGGCACCACATTGATCCTGTCTTGGGATTTAGCCTCTTCTGCACTTTTGTGCAACCCGGAATAAAGGCGTAATCATTTTTTACAAATCTATCTGTNTGGTCAACAATTGAAATGAACCATATGAGGTTGTATGAATGAGAATGTAATTCATATAATTTAGTGCAAATAAATATGGAAATAATCTTTGAAGGGTGTAGAGTTAGAGAACTTTAGAGTGACAGGCAAAAGCCCCCAACTTGATTTATTATTTTAGGTTTTGATATGAGATGTTAGTCCCCAGGCAGAGGGAATCGGGGGAACTCTAGAGTGAGAGTTGGTATCTTTCCTGCCTAGCCGGTCTTCATAACTATTCAAACTTTAAATTAGCCAATGTTCTTTATAGAATCTCTAGTAAGGATAAAGAATATTATTGCTCCTATTTGGCACAACATAATTTGCGTACTTCCACAACAAAATTCCTATACTTATTTTTGATTCATGAAAAGGAGAAAGATATTTTCATATTATGTGCTTTTCTTTTACATAAACTCAAGTTATATTTAGAATTTGTTACTATTTTGTCAAAATATCAAAAATACTAAAAAGATTTGAATTTTACTTACTGTCAATTTATCTATAGTTTAAGTAATTGCCTTTTTGAAATAGAAGTTTGTTGTTTGAAAGTGCAAATTGCTAATTTCCCACTGGGATCGATATTTGAGGCTTAATGAAAAAGTCATATATTACTTGATAACGATATGATACTTGTGTAGTACCCCAATATATATAAATTAAAGAGATAAATTCTTATTTTTTTCAAGATCAAGTTTTTGGAACTGTTGCAAAATAAGAAAATATAAGTGAAAAATATAATCAAAGTCATTGTTATATTGTTGCATATAAATAGTCAAAATTAGTTAATAATACAAAATTTTTATAATGGGTTGGTTGTATCTCTTAGATCTATAATTGACGCTATTGCTGGTGGAACATTAATGTCAAAACCATTCGATGAAGCATATTCATTAATTGAAGAGATGCCTACTAATAATTTTCAATGGCCTTCAGAATAGATAAATCCATAAAGAGTGGCTAGTATTTATGATTTTGATGCAATATCTATGTTAACTACACAAATAATTGTTATATCAAAGAAGATAGATCAATATAGAATGAATTANTAGTAGGGATCAGTTAATAATACAAAATTTTTATAATGGGTTGGTTGTATCTCTTAGATCTATAATTGACGCTATTGCTGGTGGAACATTAATGTCAAAACCATTCGATGAAGCATATTCATTAATTGAAGAGATGCCTACTAATAAT
>JXCR01078085.1:0-20206 GCA_002079205.1 Phalaenopsis hybrid cultivar
CCTTCTATTTATAGGCTTTAGACCAAGCCTAAAACTACTAGACACATTCTCAAACCACTAACACATGTTGAAACCCACTAAAACATGTTTGAAACTTCTAGAAAATTAACTTAGGATGTTTAATTAATTGGCGCGTTTAAGCGGCAAATGTTGGCACTTAAGCATCGGTGCTTAATTTAGCATAGGTCAGCTTAATGTACAAATACTCATTCTAACATATTGATGGCACCCAGAACTCATCGTTCGTAGTTACCACTAAGTCTCTCATCGTGTCATGATGAGTGTCTTTTGATTGAAACAAGTCACCACTCTTTTCATCTATTGTATTGCCCTAATCTCTACTTTACCTTAATCTTTTACATCAAGCGAAAGATCCTCAAGTATTAAGGAATCATGAGAAAGGGAAAGTGCAGATAATGATAAAAAAATAAGAGAATTTTTGGGTGGTAAACATATGGAGAAGGACTCTATAATGTAAATTTCTCGTATAAGAAAAACCACATAAAAGGTCTGATAATCATGAATTTAGGTTAATCGCCTATTCTAGATTCTTTGTTTTCATATAGGAGCAAGCTCTTAAGTTAATTAAATCTTAGGGAATTCTACATTTACCTAAGAAAACTCCTGATTAATGTTAACATTCGTTCTTCTAAGAAATGTCAAGGTCATGGAAAGAAACATTAAATATTTTATTCTTAGGGTAATAGATTGATAAAAATCTGATTCTACCCTAAAGGTTTTATTTAGTTTGTTCATGTCATGTCAGTTCATTTCATTTTTGTTTTGTAATTTTGTTTAGTTTTGTCATGGAATTTCGTTTCTGTTGGTTTATGTCATGTTAGGTCAATTTTTTTTTTGTTTTGTCATTTTGTTTAGTTTTTTAATGTCACGCCATTTTTGTTTGTTTATGTCATGTCATTTTGTTGTCTTAAAATTTTTCTTTTGAATGTCATGCTGCAAAACAGAGTTAGCACACCCTATAACATGCAAAGGAAATCTAAAGTGAAATTTTGTTTTCAAGTTTTCAATAAACCTGCAAAATCAAACACGATTAGCATAAAATCATGTCTTCGGATTTATCAGCTTTTATTTGGTCATTTAATTGGTTGAATAATTTTTAAACGACCCGGTCAAGATGCCAATGGCACCGTAGTCCCGAGGCNGTTTTGGGTGGTAAACTTATGGAGAAGGACTCTATAACGTAAATTTCTCGTATAAGAAAAACCACATAAAAGGTCTGATAACCATGAATTTAGGTTAATCACCTATTCTAGATTCTTTGTTTTCATATAGGAGCAAGCTCTTAAGTTAATTAAATCTTAGGGAATTCTACATTTACGTAAGAAAACTCCTGATTAATGTGAACATTCGTTCTTCTAAGAAATGTCAAGGTCATGGAAAGAAACATTAAATGTTTTATTCTTAGGGTAATAGATTGATAAAAATCTGATTCTACCCCAAAGGTTTTATTTAGTTTGTTCATGTCATGTCAGTTCATTTCATTTTTGTTTTGTAATTTTGTTTAGTTTTGTCATGGAATTTCGTTTCTGTTGGTTTATGTCATGTTAGGTCAATTTTTTTTTTGTTTTGTCATTTTGTTTAGTTTTTTAATGTCACCCCATTTTTGTTTGTTTATGTCATGTCATTTTGTTGTCTTAAAATTTTGCTTTTGAATGTCATCCTGCAAAACAGAGTTAGCACACCCTATAACATGCAAAGGAAATCTAAAGTGAAATTTTGTTTTCAAGTTTTCAATAAACCTGCAAAATCGAACACGATTAGCATAAAATCATGTCTTCGGATTTATCAGCTTTTAGTTGGTCATTTAATTGGTTGAATAATTTTTAAACGACCCGGTCAAGATGCCAATGGCACCGTAGTCCCGAGGCCGTAAAATATTCAGATTTACTTTGTTTAAAAGGTGTTTAAACCAGAATCAAAATATTCTTGTTAGCAACCACAGATTGTGTCATCCTAGAAATCTTCGTAAATCTGAACACAGATGTTCAAGTTTAAGTTTTAATGTCTTTTAAGATGAATTTTATGTCATTCATGTTGATGAGTTGGGTTTTGTGATGTTATTTGTTTTAGGTCATATGTCTATTAGGAGTTTAATTGAAACATAAAATTTAGGTTTAATGTCAGTAAAACTTAAGTTATAAAAAGGATTCAGGTACAATGTAGGTAGAACCTAGAATTTTATGTCCAATGTGGATAGGACTTAAGATGTTTAAGGTTTAATGTAGATAGAAACTAAGGATTGGAAAAGGTTTAAGACTAATGTGAGTAGGTAATTAGGTTCAATGTAGGTAGAACTAAAGATTAGAAATGGTTTAAGTCCAATGTAATTAAGACATAAGATGTTTTAGGTTCAATGTAGGTAGAACCTAGGGGTTTAAAATGATTTAAGTTCAACGTAGTTAACACTTAGAATATTTTAGGTTCAATGTAGGTAGAACCTAATGTTTTAAAACGATTTAAGTCTAATTAGGACTTAAGATATTATTAGTTCAATGTAGGTAGAAACTAATTTATTAAAAGTTGTTTAAGTCCAATGTGAGTAGGACTTAAAGTAATTTAGTCTCAACGTAGGTTGAACCTAAGGAAAAATGGTTTAAGTCCAATGTAGTTAAGATTGAGAATATTATAGGTTCAATGTAGGTAGAACCTAAGGTCAATTTAGGTTCAATATTGAACATAAAATTTGAAATAGTCTTAAGCCAAATATCGTTAGGACTTAGAGTTGAGTCGATTTATGTTCAATGTAGGTTGAATTTTAAGTTTAAATAATTTAGGTTAATTTGAGTTGAACCTAAAAGTTTGAGTTGGATTAGGTTCAAGTTGGGATGAACCTGAAGGTTTGAATTGAGTTAGGTTCAAGTTGGGTTAAACTTAAGGGATTGAGCTGGGTTATGTACAAGTTGGGTTGAACTTAAGTGTTTTTGTTTATTTAAGTCCTATTTAGGTTGAACTTAAAAGTTTGAAATGACTTAAGACTAATTTAGTTAAGACTTAAGGTTTGAGGTAGTTAAGACTTAAGGGTTGAGTTAGGTTAAAGTTGCGTTGAACTAAAGTGTTTGTACCGGCTGAAGTCTAATGTAGTTAAAACTTAATGGTTAATTTAGGTTCAAGTTGGGTTGAACATAAGTTTTTGTGTTGATTTAAGTCCAAGTTGGGTTGAAATTAAGAATTTGAATTGAATTAAGTCTAATGTAGTTAAGACTTAAAGGTTTAGTCAGGTTCAAGTTGGATTGAACATAAGAATTGGAATTGACCTAGGTTCAGGTTGGGTTGAACCTAAAGTTTTGTGTTATCTTAAGTTCAAGTTGGGTTGAACCTAAGGTTTTGAGTTTAGTTAGGTTCAATTTGAGTTGAACCTATGGGTTTGATGTTGAATTAGGCTCAATTTGAGTTGAACCTAAGTTAAGGGTTTGATTTAGGTTCAATATATGTTGAACCTAACGTTTGGTTAACTTGGGTTCAAGTTAGGTTAAACCTAAGTTTGAAGTTGTGTTAGGTTCAATTTGGGTTGAACCTAAAGTTAATGTTGACTTAGGTTCAATTTAGGTTGAACCAAAGTTAAAGGTTTAATTTAGGTTCCAAATATGTCGAACCTAAATCTTAGTTAACTTGGGTTCAATTTTGGTTGAAACTAAGTTCTAGGTTTGATTTAGGTTCAATATGGGTGGAACCTAAGGTTTTGATTTTGATTTTGGTTGAATGTGAGTTGAACATAAATTGATTTTAGGTTGAATTTGGGTTGAACCTAAAGTTTAGGTTAACTTGGATTCAATTTGGGTTGAAACTAAGTTCTAGGTTTGGTTTAGGTTTAATATGGCTTGAACCCAAGGTTTAGATTTTTATTTAGGTTTAATGTTGGTTAAACCTAAATTGATTTTAGGTTCAATGTGGGTTGAACCTAAGGTTTAGTTTAACTTGGGTTCGGATTGGGTCGAACCTAAGTTGATGTTGAATTAGGTTCAATTTAGGTTGAACCTAAGTTAAAGGTTTGATTTAGTTTGACCCTATGTTTTGGTTAACTTGGGCTCAATTTGGGTTGAGCATAAGTTCTAGGTTTGAATTAGGTTTAATATGGGTTGAACCTAAGGTTCTATTAGACCTAATTGGGGTTAGGTCTAATTATGGTTTAGAGGCTACTTAAGCTTAATGTAATTAAGGCTTAAAGATTAATTAAGTCTAATTAAGGTTAGACTTAAATATGGTTTAATGGTTGTTTAAGCCTAATGTAAATAAGGCTTAAGGTTTAATTAAGCTAATTTGGTTAGACTTATATATGGTTTAAAGTTTGTTAAGCCTAATGTAAGTAAGGCATAAGGGTTAATTAAGTCTAATTGAATTAGACTTAATTATGGTATAAAGGTTGTTTAAGCCTATCGTATGCAAGGCTTAAGGATTAACTAAGTTTTATTGGGTTAGACTTAATCAAGGTTTAAAGGTTGTTTAAGCATAATGTAAGTAAGGCTTAAGGGTTAATTAAGTCTATTTGGGTTAGACTAAATTATGGTTTAAAAGTGGTTTAAGCTAATGTAAGTAAGGCCTAGACTTTAATTAAGTCTAATTGTGTTAGACTTAATTATGGTTTAAAGGTTTTTTAAGCATAATGTGAGTAAGGATTAAGGATTAATTAAGTCTAATTGGGTTGGACTTAGTTATGGTTTAAAGGTTGTTTAAGCCTAATGTAAGTAAGGCTTAAAGATTAACTAAGTCTAATTGGGTTAAACTTAATCATGGTTTCTAGGTTGTTTAAGACTAATGTAAGTAAGGCTTAAGGGTTAATTAAGTATAATTGGGTTAGACTTAATTATGGTTTAAAGAATTTTTAAGCCTAATGTAAGTAAGGCTTAAGGGTTATTAGGTCTAATTGAGTTAGACTTAATTATGGTTTAAAGATTGTTTAAGCCTAACATAAGTATGGCTTAAAGGTTAATTAAGTCTAATTGGGTTAGACTTAATTATGGTTTAAAGGTTTTTTTGTCTAATGTAAGTAAGGCTTAAGGGTTAATTAAGTCAAATTAGGATAGACTTAATTATGATTTATAGGTTTTTTGAAGCCTAATGTAAGTAAGGCTTAACGGTTAATTAACTCTAATTGAGTTAGACATAATTATTGTTTAAAGGTTGTTAAAGCCTAATGTAAGTAAGGATTAAGGGTTAATTAAGTCTAATTGAGTTAGAGTTAATTAGAGTTTAAAGGTTGTTAAGCGTAATGTAAGAAAGGCTTAAGGGTTAATTAAGTCTAATTGTGTTAGAATTAATTATGGTTTAAAGGTTATCTTAAACCTAATGTAATTAAGGTTTAAGTTGATTTATTAGGTCAAATTAAGGGTTAGACCTAATTATGTTTTAGGGTTAATTAAACCTAATGTAAGGTTTAATTAAATTAGCTATGTCTATTTAGGGGTTAGACCTAATTATGGTTTATGGTTAATTAAACCTAATGTAAGTAATGTTTAATTAGATTAATTTTGATTAATTTGGGCTAAGTCTATTTATGGTTTAAGTTGATTAAGCCAAATGTAAGTTAGGCTTAATGAGGTTAACTAGATCTAATTAGGGTTAGACCTAATTGAGGTTTATGGTGTTAAACCAAATGTAATTAGGTCCAACGGAGTTTAATTAGTCCTAAATGTGGTTTAGACCTAATTAGGGTTTTGTTGTATTAAACCTAATGTAGTTAAAGTTTAACTATTGTTTATCAAGGTCTAAAGGTGGTTTAAACCTAATTACAGTTTTATGGAGTTAAACCTTAGATAATTAAGCTTTAACTAGGTTTAATTAAACCTAATATGTGGTTTTAGACCTAATTAGGATTTAAGATATTTGTGTTCAATAGAATGGAACCTAGATGTCCTTATTTAGTTTACCCTGGTTTCATATTAAGTCTAGGTTTACTAGACTTGAATATATTATCATTTCAAGTCTATGGGTTAGACTCCATGATCTTTGAGAAGATGGTAAGACCCTATGTCATTCAAGTCTAAAGATCAGGGTTTGGTGAACCATATATTTCACAAAAGGGCTAGTGTCCAAGCCTAAAGAAATCTAGGGTTAAATATGTAATTTTATGTTTTATAATTTTCACCCTAGAGATGAAATGTCGTTTTTAAATTTGTAAATGATTAAAATTTGTCATTTTAGGGTTCTAAAGTGTCACTCTATGTTTTTTAACCATTTCTAAATTTAATTTCCAATTTCTTTAATTTTTATAATTATTTTAAAAATAATTAGAAAAAAAGATTGAAATATAGAAATTGAGTCATAAGGAGTATTTCTGGCCTTGAGAAAATTATGGAAGATTCCTGAGGACTTAAAGATAATTCCTTAAAAGTTTCAAAATTTTTTAAATTATAAATAATTTTAAGTAATTAAATTACTCTAGAGAGTAATTAATGAATAAAAAATTAAATATATTTAAAAAAATTTTGATTTTATGTCCAAAATATTCTAATCATTCTCCTGAGTTCAGAGGTATTTTTGTTTTGTTTTTGTGATTTTTGTGTGAAAAGTTATGAATTTTGAAAGTTTTGGACATTTTCTGAATTTTTTAATTTCCTACTTAAAGGAAGTTCCACGTGGCAGGTGACCAGATCCTAGGATCTATCGAATGCAAACACGACAGGCTGCTATTTGCTAGAGTTTAACATGTGGAAACCACGAATCCCGCATTTTAAATTGCTTCGTATAAATGAAACAGCCATCCGACCACATCTTTGCCGTCCATTTCCAATACACAAAAATGGACGACATCGGTTCATCGTTCCAAATGTAGATGAACTGAGGTGCGTCCATTTATGGGGCTTAAGATCTCTCTTGATCCTTGACCAATTTAGATTTTGTTTGTTCCAGAGGATCATCTCCACTAGAAGAAGACATCCATACAGTTAACATATTATGGATTGTTACTTCACTTCACAATGTGTGGAATCTGACTTGAAATTAAATTTTAGTACATACCTTAACCACAGTTGATGATACTTCAATCCAATTGCTTCTGAAGCTTCTCCTAGTAGTCAGCAAGCTTGTCATTGGTCCAATTTAAGTTGAAATTGGCTCTGNAGTGTGGAATCTGAGTTGAAATTAAATTTTAGTACATACCTTAACCACAGTTGATGAAGCTTCAATCTAATTGCTTCTGAAGCTTCTCCTAGTAGTCAGCAAGCTTGTCATTGGTCCAATTTAAGTTGAAATTGGCTCTGTGTAGGAGTTTAATGAAATGGTGAACTCAATTTCACTGAACTCTATGGTAGAGGCTATTGGAAGGTCCAATTTCAGTTGGAAACTTCTTCTCTGAGATCAATGAAGGATTTAGAGAAATTAATTTGATGTTTTGGAGGGTTTTGTGTCAAACCTGAGAATCTGTCGTGACTTTTTAGATTAAAAATTTAGCTTCTACAATTGAGTATAGGGGCTCAATCCAGGGGGGTTTATGTTTTTGGGGCAGAGGCAACAAATTTAGTCTTGGAGGTTCAATAATTGGGTGTTGTATGGACCTCTCCTCTTCATGGAAGCTCACAGCCAAATCATTTATAGCCATTAATGGTGGCTTCCTAGCTCAAGGATATGCAGGGAAGGTAGATTCTATCCTTAGAATGATCTGAGGATAAGTTCTAAAGGTAATCATCAAATGGATAAAGCTCTCCATCAATTATCCTTGGAAATCTTTGATTAGTTTTAAAATTTGAGCTTCCATTTCGGCCATCCTCCATTAGCAAATTTGGGCAGAGTGAATGACAACTTAATCAGCCTGATAAAGCCTTCACCAAGTGAATTTTTAGGTCATTTAATGATGTTGAGGAAGGGATGACACATAACCTTCCTTATCATCCCTCATTATGTTAAGCTCAGGATGACCTTGATCATGGGAAAATGAGGTTGGTACAAGTCTCTTTAACATTGAAGGGTGATGGGGGTGTAATATGAGATTACCACCCTTTCATTCCATCATTCATGAAGAAATGACACATAAGTTCCTCCCTTCATGATTACTCCATAATGATTATTTGTCTTTTATCAAGGATGATGTTTCATGGGTTATAGTAGGTCTTATGGGTCATGAATGACCTATTAGATGAACCTTCATCTGTTTAATTTAATTTTGAAAATTGTTATGGATTTTAAATGTCATATGTGATGTCATTATATTTAGTGTTAAATGCTCATAAATCCATTTTAAATTAATTATGGAATCAATTAAAAATGTTGGAAATTATAAAATTAACCCATAAATCGGTCAGAATGATTTTAGATGTTGTTCATTTGACCATTTTCATCAATTTGGT
Source organism: Phalaenopsis hybrid cultivar (assembly GCA_002079205.1). NCBI lineage: Eukaryota > Viridiplantae > Streptophyta > Magnoliopsida > Asparagales > Orchidaceae > Phalaenopsis > Phalaenopsis hybrid cultivar. The sequence goes on from JXCR01078085.1 coordinate 8,301, forward strand.
CCAAAATTTAATATTTTGACCAAAGTTGACCAATGTTGACAAGAGTTGACCAATTCTGGTCCAGGGTTGACCAGTGTGACCTACCTAACCTTGTGGTGGTTGGGTTAGTCATGGGGTCCATGGGTTGGTCATATGACTTGTGTTTGACCAAGGTTGCCAAAATGGTCAAATTCACCATATGATGTTGTCTTGACCATATGGTGGTCATTTGGGTCTATGGATGATCAAATGGTCAATAAGGTGACCATGGTATTTAATTTAGTCATTTTGACTAATATTTGGTCAATAGTGTCTATAATTGACCAAATGGTCAAGTTTGACCATTTTGGTGCTTTGAAATGATCAAATGATCCAATTTGACCAATTTAAGCTTTAGATTGATCAACTGGTCCAAATTGACCCAAGTTGACTAATGTGACCAAAATTGACCATCTGGGTTAAAGTCGAGTGATGGGATCAACTGGGTGTCAATCTTGACTTTATAATGACCATTAGGTTAAAATTTGTCCACATTTCGGTCTATCAACACTGGTCTGATCATTTTAAAATGTTGTCATTGTTGAGGTCCAGAAAAGGGTATTTTGAGAATTAATTCATTTTTAAGGTTTTAGTGACCTAGATATGTCCAAAGAGGTCAATGTTGGTAAATCTTTTGCATTAATGATCATAATGATCATTTTCAAGTCCATTGAAAATGTCTGAGTATCTTAATTCATGGGATTACTCAAGCTATGTGTGGTATGTAAATTTCATTTTAGGACCTTCACAAAAAGTGAGGTCAACAAATGGACCCCCAATATGTGGGGCAAACTAATCAAGTATGCCGCACAAATTGGCATTGACCAAAACTGTCTAGATATCCCAATAATATTGTCGGTTTGTTGGTTTTGAGAAGGAATGCTATGAGACTTATATCCTATCTCAAGGTTTAGAGAAAAGTTGTAATTATGTGTTAGGAAGGTCTTACATCCCATAATAAGAGAGAGAATAGACGTCATATTCCATTTAAGGAGGTATTACACCATTCTTCAAAGGTGTCAAATGTTGGTATGTCAATTTTTAAGAAAGAAATGCTATGAGACTCATATCCTTTCCGAAAGGAAAATACTAATAGAAAGCCAACGTTAGGAATGTCTTACAGCCAATAGAAGAGACTTGATGCCATATCCCATTTAAGGAGGTCTTATACTACATCATAAAGATGTAAAATGTTGGTATTTCAATTTTTGGAAAGGAATGCTATGAGACTTAGATCCTTTCCTAAAGGAAAATACTAATAGAAAACCAATGTTAGGAAGGTCTTACATGTAATAGAACAGAGTAGCAGCCATATCCCATTTAAAGAGGTCTTATACTACATCGTAAAGATGTAAAATGTTGGTATGTCGGTTTTGGGAAAGAAATGCTATGAGACTTACATCTTTTCCCAAAGGAAAGTACTAAAGGAAAGCCAATGTTAGGAAGGTCTTAAATCTAAGAGAAGAGAGTAGCCTCCATACCCCATTTACGGAGGTTTTATACTATATGATAAAGATGTCAAATGTTGGTATGTCAGTTTTAGGAAAGGAATGCTATGAGACTTATATCCTTCTCCAAAGAAAAATAATAAAGGAAAGTCTATGTCAAAAAGGTCATACATCCAATAATGGAAGGGCAAGTACAAACCATATTCTATTTAAGGAGGTCTTACTCTATCTCTCAAAGATGTCAAACGTCAATGTCTGTCAGTTTTGAGAATGAATGTTACACAACTTACATCCTTTCTCAAAGAGAGAGCTAAAGGAATTCCATATTCGTGTCAAGGTCTTGTTTAGGTAGCTGGAGAGAGAATGGAAGCCATACCATCTCTCAGAAATATCAGATTTCGATATGTTGATTTTAAGAAGGAATGTTGTACGTCTTACATCCTTTCTCAAAGAAAAAGATAAGGGAATGCCCTACTTTTGTGCCAAGCATGTCTTATATCCGATAGATGAAGAGAGAATGGAGGCTATGCCATCTCTCATAAATATCAGATGTCAATATGTCACTTTTGAGAAGGATTGTTATACGACATATATCCTTTCTCAGAGAAAGCTAAAGGAATTCCCTGCTTTCGTGTCAGGAAGCTCTTATATCTAATAGCTGGAGAGAGATTGGATGTCATACAATCTCTCAAAAAATTCAGATGTCGATATGTCAATTTAAAGAAGGAATGTTATACAACTTATATCCTTTCTAAAAAAAAATTGAAGGAATGCCCTAAGTTCATGTCAGGAAGGTCTTATATCCGATAGATGGAGAGAAAATGGATGTCATACCATCTCTCAGAAATTCCATATGTCAATACATTGATTTTGAGAAGGAAGGTTATATGTCTTATATCCTTTCTCAAAGAAAGAGCTAAAGGAATGCCCTAATTTTGTGTTACGAAGGTCTTATATTTAATAGCTGGAGTGAGAATAGATGCCATACCATCTCTCAGAAATGTCGGATGTCAATATGTCAATTTTGAGAAGGAATGCTATACGACTTATATCCTTTCTCAAAAAAAGAACTAGAGGAATGCCCTGCATTCGTGTTAGGAAGTTCATATATCTGATAGCTAGAGAGAGCATGAATGTCATACCATCTCTTAGAAACGTCAGATGTCGATATGTCAATTTTGAGAAGGAATGTTGTATGACTNATTTTGAGAAGGATTGTTATACGACTTATATCCTTTCTCAGAGAAAGCTAAAGGAATGCCCTGCTTTCGTGTCAGGAAGCTCTTATATCTAATAGCTGGAGAGAGATTGGATGTCATACAATCTCTCAAAAAATTCAGATGTCGATATGTCAATTTAAAGAAAGAATGTTATACAACTTATATCCTTTCTAAAAAAAAAACTGAAGGAATGCCCTAAGTTCATGTCAGGAAGGTCTTATATCCGATAGATGGAGAGAAAATGGATGTCATACCATCTCTCAGAAATTCCATATGTCAATACATTGATTTTGAGAAGGAAGGTTATATGTCTTATATCCTTTCTCAAAGAAAGAGCTAAAGGAATGCCCTAATTTTGTGTTACGAAGGTCTTATATTTGATAGCTGGAGTGAGAATAGATGCCATACCATCTCTCAGAAATGTGGGATGTCAATATGTCAATTTTGAGAAGGAATGCTATACGACTTATATCCTTTCTCAAAAAAAGAACTAGAGGAATGTCCTGCATTCGTGTTAGGAAGTTCATATATCTGATAGCTAGAGAGAGAATGAATGTCATACCATCTCTTAGAAACGTCAGATGTCGATATGTCAATTTTGAGAAGGAATGTTGTATGACTTATATCCTTTCTCAAAAAGAGAACTAATGGAATGCCCTGCTTTTGTGTCAGGAAGTCTTATATCCGATAGTCGGAGAGAGAATGGATGTCATACCATCTCTCAGAAATATCATATGTCTATATGTCAATTTTGAGAAGGAATGTTATACGACTTATATCCTTTCTCAAGGAAAAGAGCTAATGGAATGCCCTACTTTCATGTCGGGTAGGTCTTATATCCGATAGATGGAGAGAGATCAGATGTCATACCATCTCTTAGAAATGTCAGATGTCGATATGTCAATTTTGAGAAGGCATGTTATATAACTTATTTTCTTTCTCATGGAAAGAGCTAAAAAAATGCCATGTTGTTGTGTCCGGAAGGACTTATATCAGATAGATGGAGAGAGAATGGATGCCATACCATATCTCAGAAATGTTAGATGTTGATATGTCAATTTTAAGATGGATTGCTATACGACTTATATCCTTTCTAAAAAAGAAAGAGCTAAAGAACAGCGTTGCTTTCGTGTCAGGAAGGTCTTATATCCAATAACTGAAGAGAGAATGGATGTTATACCATCTCTCAGAAATACCAGATGTTGATATGTTGATTTTTAGAAGGAAAGATATATGACTTATTTCCTTTCTCAAAGAAAAAGCTAAAGGATTGCCCTACTTTTATGTCAGAAAGGTCTTATATCCAATAGCTGGGGAAGGATAGAGAGAGTATATAGGAACACTCCATCTGGAATTTTTTGCTGGGAATTTGATTTAGAAATTTGATATGTAATGTTGATGTCATTCATAGGAAAAATTATTTATCATTTATGTCTATTTCAATTGTTGATATATATTTTGACATTTTGGACCACTATAAGCATTATAAAGGACTGGGGAGTAGGAATGGCATGTCTTATGAAAAAGTCATAATTCTTTGTCAAGAATGTCTTATATCCCACAAAACTTATTGCCATATTCCATTATTTCTTAGAGATGTCAAATGTTAGTTTTAGAAAAGGAATTTTACATCTTGTCTAAAGAAAGAAGTTGAAGGACTATCATGATTCCATATCAGGAAAGTCTTACATCCAATAGCTAAAAGAAAGTAGATGTCATAATCCATCTAAGCAGGTCTTACACTACTTTTCAAAGATGTGAAATGTTAATATATATCTGTTTTGACAAGGAATGGTATACGGCGTACATCATATCTCAAAGAAATAACTATAGGGAAGGCATATCTCCATGTTAGGAAGGTTTTATCTCCATTAATTAAGAAAGAGAGTAGATGCCATAATACATTTAAGGAGGTCTTATACTACTATTGAGAGATTTCAAATGCCAATGTCTATCTATTTTTAGAAGGAATGCTATGCAACTTGCATCCTATCTCAAAAGAAAAACTATTGGAAAACCGTAAGTCCTTATTAGGAAGGTTTTATATCCAATAACTAGAGAGTAAGTAGATGCCATAATCCATTTAAGGAGGTCTTATACTACTACTCAGAGATGTCAAATGTTGAGTTCTTATTTCATTTGGAAGAGATGTTAAGGTAATGATATCCTTGCAAAAAGGAAAATAGGAATGTTATAGGAAAGCCATGATTCCTTTATCAAAAAGGTCTTACATCCAATAACAGTAAAGAGATTGGATACCTTATAATATTAAAGGAGGTTGTATACCGTCTCTTAAAGATTTCAAATGTAGAGTTCCTATTTCATTAGAAAGCTATGATTCCTTTTCAATTACATACGGGCCCTCCCAATTTTTTTTTTCAAGGTTGTTCGGATTGTCTTTCAGAAATCATTTTCACATTTAGAGTTGGATCTTTCTGATATTGAAAGATATGACTCCAGAGTAATGTTTCAATTAATCTGCTAATAACTCTGTCTTTTACCTTAGTTCCCTCTTTCTGGGTCTAGGCAGATTTCAAAATTTTGATTATATGTTCAAAATATTTTCATTTTCTAAAGATATGTCTGAGCCAATTAATAGCCTACCAAAATACAAGATCACTTAATTTTTCTCTTGAATATGATATCAAAAAAAATTTCTTAAGATAATTTTTCATGTTTTATCAATTAGAGGAGAGTTTAGACATAAATTTTTGATTTCATGCTCAAATTCTCCTAATTTTTGTAAGGAAAAAATAAATTTTTAAAGGCTAAAACTATATTTTTTTTTCAAATTTTACATTTAAATAATTATAATAAATAAATTAGAAACATAAATATATAATTTTTTTTCCTTTGAGGTCTCTCGACTTAGACTATTTTAATGAAAAAATATATTAAAAAATTGTAATTAAAACATTTTGTATTCAATTGAATCATTAAAATCAATAAATAATTATAATAAATAAAATATAATTTGAAAAAAAAATCATGGAATTTTTTCCAAGTGCTCCTCTGAACTAGGTGAACCTCTAATAATTCTCTCATGACCAAACTTTTTTTTTCATTAATTAAATAAATTAATATTGAATAGTCATCTATTTGAATTAATGTAATTATTTAAATTAAATAAAAATCTAAAAGACCATGTCTTCTCCTCTGATATTTTTATTAACTCATGATTGAGTCTCCATGGAAATTTCAAGGTCACTTGAGTTTCATTTCATAAGTTATAAGATAGAGATCCCAGGGGCAAAATATTTTTTTTGGGATTAAAACCTTAATTAAACTTTAGGATTAATCAAAGGATAAATGACTAATATTGATTATAATAAAATATCTTGGGTGTTTGGAATATGAAGGGCTAAGAGGCTTAAACCAGTTTTCCATCCTTTTCACGACAAGAGTAAAATTGTAATATTGATAATTGTTATTATTTGGAAGATAATCTTATTAAGATGATCCTAAGGTATTGGGCTTAAGTTATGAAGATAACAATTCACTGATTTAGAGCCCACTAATTGCTGATTAGATGCTAAGTCTGATATTAATGAGAATTAGGACTTCCTTTTCTTTAATATTTAATTTGTATAAAATTACATTGACAAAAAATATTAAAATCAAGAGGGCCTAATTGTGAACTAGGTTTGATATGTAAGAATGGTTTTAATTGAGATTTGAAAAGATGGATTTAATTAAATGATAAACACTTCCAAACACTTTAGGTCCTACTTTAACCCTAAGCATTAAAATCCTTAATAACTTTGGACTTGAATTTTAGGGTACCCATTCATATAATTGTCAAATGAAATGTTAAGCGACTATCTAACTTCCTTCATTTCTTGTGATAGTTGAAATATCAAGGTTCACTGAGCAATGGGATAATTCAAATATGACATGATTAATGAAACAATAAAATAAGCAAAATGAACTTAAAATGTTTCAAGTGATTTTAAAAGTTGTTCAAGGTCGTGTCATTGACATTTTACATTCTCTTGGATATTTTGAAGGATAATTGAACTTATTATATTTTTTTTCTAAGAAGTCATCCACTAAGATCTTTCAGCACTCACTAAGTCATGGTTTAAGGTTTTTGTAGCCACACCTTCATCTACTCTTACAATTTATTTAAATTTTCTTGCAAAATTATATACATGTTGCAAAAGTTAATCCTTAAGTGAGAATCTCGAGAAGATGACAGGTATGCTTTTATAGTGTTATTTAATTGCTGTCATTTTACTTTTTATAATCTACTTTTGTCGCAAAATTTTATATTGCTTGGTTTTGCACCTCACTTGTGAAAATGAAAACCTTTTTTAAAAATTAATCAACATTTTCAAAAGTTTAAAACAAATTCTTTCGAAGGTAACCATAAATCCTTTGAAATATCACTAAACTTAAAATGTCTTTCTTAATTTACGGGAATCCCTTAGATGAGTTAACCCACAATAGCTAATGAGATCTCCCCAGTTTAAATAAGTGCAACAACTTGTTTAAGCTAAGTAAAATTAAAAGAAAATAATGATAACATAATGAGGGAATTATGGAATCCTAATTGGTGTTGCTCTAATCAACTTTAACCCCCCATAATGATTGAATTTAAACTTGTCATTTATGCCTTTTAGACCTTATACTCTAGGACTACTACTTTGTCAAGGAGCCACGAGCTAACTCCATGGGCAGCAATATACAACAGCATGAGGATCTATGATAACACATCTTTCCGTAGAACTAAACAATAAGCCAAAAGATTTTGAGGTTGTCTGCCTAGTGCGACATAAATCTTCAACTCATCTTTACGCCTTTCTATAGCTCTACTATACAATTGAAGCCCTATTTCGCCTTAAGATCTGAGATTGTTGTTTGACCTAACCTAAATCTTCACATCTTTCAGACTATTTGTATGACTGTGTCATATAAATGTAAGCCATAATTAATAAAATTGATAGGATATAACATTTAAATAAATTTTCTTCTCAAAATTGAAGCCAAACCATATGATAGCTTGCAAATCACCAAGGTTTGCCTTAGGATCTGTGACAACCCCTAGTTCCTCTCCCTTGGGATTCTATAATAATGTTCCAAATTTGAGTCATTCCCCTTTGATACTCCATTGGTCCAATCTTTTGCAAAGTCCTATCCCTTAAATTTATTGAAGAAAATAGTCCCTAATCTAAATGGAGAGTTCTCTTAGGTGACTTCAGTTATCTAATATGTAATTAACTATAGGGGCTTGCACTTATAGGAAACTTTGATAATCTAACCTAATAGAAATACTATTTAATTTTCTATATTAAATAAGGAACTTGTCGGTCAACATAAAAAATGACTTTTTTCGCAAACTTAGACGGATGTTATAAATTATTTAGTTTGTTTAATCGAGTGCCACTAGCAAGTAGTGTATCTATCCTTCGAGGTGGATATATTGCTTACGGTGTTATGATCGATCATTTAAACANTTATATTAAATAAGGAACTTGTCGGTCAACATAAAAAATGACTTCGCAAACTTAGACGGATGTCATAAATTATTTACTTTGTTTAATCGAGTGTCACTAGCAAGTAGTGTATCTATCCTTCGAGGTGGATATATTGCTTACGGTGTTATGATCGATCATTTAAACAACTGTAGGTATGAGATCAGTTTGGTCTCGCATTTTCAAAAACTAAAATCTTAACTTTTCTAAATTATATTATAAATAAATTAAATTAAATATATTTTAAAACCGGGCATCGTGATACCCATACTGGCCACCGACAATTCTTAATCTTATGACCGACAACCACATTCTTCAATTTTTCAAGTGTCAGATCATCTACCGTTTCTGCATTCTGCGCAAAATAATTTTGGAAAACAGGTCTATTTTAAAGTGCACCAAGATCTAAAGCTTCTTTAAACGACATGGGATAGATTGCAGGTACTCTACAATTTACTATCCTAGAGTGAACCACCTAAACGAGGCTTTTAATAAGACACTTGTGCATATTTTAAAAAAAACATTGGACAAAAATAAGAAGCGATGGAACAAGAAGTTGTAACAAGCTTTGTGGNTGACATGGGATAGATTGCAGGTACTCTACAATTTACTATCCTAGAGTGAACCACCTAAACAAGGCTTTTAATAAGACACTCGTGCATATTTTAAAAAAAACATTGGACAAAAATAAGAAGCGATGGAACAAGAAGTTGTAACAAGCTTTGTGGGCCTACTAGACAACATTCTGAGCTCTTACTCAGTGTACACCATATGTGCTCATATATTGGAACAAGTTCATACTTCTGCTGGATGTTCAACTACAGTACCTCAGAGCCACCATCACTAATGAGATTACAGTAGTAGACAATGCCAAGCTTCAACTTGATGAATTGGAAAGTCATGAAGGAAAATGATTAGAAGCACAATAGGATTTAGAACTCTATTAAGCAAAGATGATTTGGGCCCTCGATAAAGTAGGCCACCCAAAGACGTTCAATGTCGGTGAACTTGTACTCTTCCTCGAGAGACCTATCCATGCACACCACAAGATAGGTGGAAAGTTTGAACAACCTTGGGAGGGTCCATTTGTCGTGGAGAAAGTCTATTCAGGAGGATCTTACCAAATAGTTGATTTCCAGGGTAAAACGTCCATGTTATAGGTCAATGAGCAATATTTGAAGAACTACTATACAACATAATTTTCTTCGGGATGAATTTTGAAAGTGATACATGTTTTGAGGATGGCTATTTGGCCAACATCTATGAATGGGTCTAAAATTTTGTGATAAAATCAATTTTAATAAAGTAAATTCTAAATTTGCACTTTTAAAACTTCCCAATAATTTTGAATTTTGCTAAATTATATTAAATAAGATACTTGCACCCATATGATCCTAAAATCCACTTAATGAAATTTTTTTATTATTCTTGTTCGTTTTGAATTTCAATGAGCTAATGTTTTCCTATATTTTACATGAAAATGTTGNTGATACTTGCACCCATATGATCCTAAAATCCACTTAATGAAATTTTTTTTATTATTCTTGTTCGTTTTGAATTTCAATGAGCTAATGTTTTCCTATATTTTACATGAAAATGTTGAGTCAGAAGCTTGTCTTCTACTTTAAATACAACATAAATCTTTTACTTGATAAAGAGAAGGAAGCGCAGGGTGGCATTGTGAATTTCGACATGGACTATGATCAAGTCAATTTAGAGTAAGAAGGCCCCTTGATGAGTATCAGCCACCGAGAAGCAGAAAGAATACAACCATTGTTAAGAATCAGTGCGAGAGAGGATTCAATAATTGAAAAGGAAGAAGGCATAAACATTTTCAGATGTGCAGGACCCGATGGAATGGGTTGTTCACTTATAGTTAATGATTACAACACCGATGGGGGACTTAGTCGGTGCTTCTACAAAAAATATTCCTTATGCACCACTGAGGATGACGAAGCGCAAGAATGCCAAGCACCTTAAATATAAAAACTTGGAGAGGCTAGAAAAGAGATGTGTTAATGAAGCAGTGGCGGTCGCCAAATTAGAAATTATCGGTCACCGGAATGGATATCCCGACGCCCAATTTTAAAACAAGTTTAATTTAATTTATATAAATAATTTAGTAAAAAAGGAATATTCTAATCTTTTANCGCTTCTACAAAAAATATTCCTTATGCACCACTGAGGATGACGCAGCGCAAGAATGCCAAGCACCTTAAAGATAAAAACTTGGAGAGGCTAGAAAAGAGATGTGTTAATGAAGCAGTGTCAGTCGCCAAATTAGAAATTATCGGTCACCGGAATGGATATCCCGATGCCCAATTTTAAAACAAGTTTAATTTAATTTATATAAATAATTTAGTAAAAAAGGAATATTCTAATCTTTTAAAAATACAAGACCAATCTGATCTCATATCTGCAATAGTTTAAATGATCAAGCACAACACTGTAAGAAATTTATCTACCTCGAACGATAGATGCTCTACTTGCAGGTGGTGATCAATTAAATAAACTAAAGAATTTATGACATCTTTTTTAATCTGCAAAAAATAATTTTTTATGTTGACCAACAAGTTCCTCTATCTAATATGAAAGATTAAATAGGATTTATTTTAGGCTAGGTTCTTAAATTTTCTTGTAAGGGTAAGCCTCTTTAGTTAATTATATCTTAGATTACCAAAGTCTCTTAAGAAAACTCTGAATTTAGAATAAGAATGTATTGTCTTAAAGGAATTTCAAAGGGTAGGATTTTTCAAAGATCCAACAAAGGAATGTCAAATGGGAAGGCTAAAATTTGGAATATTTTTATAGAATCCAAAGGGAGAAAACTAGGGGTTGTCACAAATCCTCAAGAGAACATCGGCGACTTCCCAAGATTTCTATTATTTGGCTTAAATTTTGGAGTGATATTATTGAATTTTTCATCTTGCCAATTATTATAATTTGGGGCTTACATTTCCATGACAAAATCATGCAAATAGCCTGGAAAATTAAAGGATTTATGCCATAACAAACGACAAACTCGGAATCCTAAAACGAGTTCGGGTTTAAATTTCACAGCATAATTATGCAAAGGCCTAAAGATAAATTGACGATTTATGTTGCACAAGAATACTACCCCGATATCCTACGGCTTGTTGTTTAATTACTAGGAAAATATGTGATGTTGTAGATCCTCGTGTTATCATAGATCCTCATGCTGTTGTAGATTGGTGCCCGCATAACTAGCTCGAAGCTCCTTGACGAAGTAACAGTCCTAGAACCTAAGGTTCAAAGGTTTTACCAGGTGTTTAAGATTAATCAAACATTACAGGGGGTTAAAGTTGATTAGAGCATCTCCGGTTAGAATCCCAATGTTCCCTCATTTTGGCACAACTATTTTTTTTTTGAACTTAGTTTAAAAGAGTTTTTAAGCTCATTTAAATTGGGGAGATCTCTTTAGTAACTTTGGGTTACCTCATTCATGGACTCCTGTAAATTCAAGGTTTAATTGCTTTTCAAAGGATTTATGATTACCTTTTAAAGTGTTTAATTTAGTTTTGAAAAGAGTTGATTAATTAATTTAAAAAGAAATACTTTTTTTCGCAGGTTAAGTAACATCCACAACCAAACGTGTATAATATTTTAAAGAGAGTAAATTGTACTAAATAAAAAGATAAAAAATAAATAAAACTATAAAGGAATACTGTCATCTTCTTGCTACTCTCACTGTAAGATTAGCTATTGCAATATATATATATATATAT